>JAEIHY010010083.1:0-19651 GCA_018904565.1 Drosophila tsacasi
CAGGTCTGGAAAATTCGAATCCGAGTAAATTTTGCGGAAGTGGAAACTGGAACAGACCCGTATATTTTTAAAAAAGAACTCTTGTATAAGTTAAATGATAAGCAATCTTTTGGGTAACCATTTTTATATATTGTTAAAATGGCTCAAGAATTCTCTATAGTTTATTAAAGACATCAAATACTTAAGTTATCCATGTTATTTAAATATTTAAATATATTTAATTATTGAGTTAGGTAAAACCCAAGACTGTAACCACTTTTCTCCTAATAACTAGAATATTTCCTTGAAGAATAATTTTCTTTCCTTTCCAATAACCATAAAAATCATCAACAAATACATATATTTGTCATAAATTGTAGCTGCTTTAAAATCCATATATCTTATTATTTAAAGTTCTGACTCCCTGGATTTTTTGCGAGTAAAAGCAAACACAAACCTCCTTTCTCTCTCTGTGATGAGTGCATTTGATGGCTGGCTGGCTAACTAGGTACTGGGTCTTGGACCTCCTTTCCCCTGGCTGGCAAATCCTATTGGCCAGAGGCACCTGGCTCTGGTTTCGTCATTGCATGCTGGGCAGTCATAAAAAATAAAGCCAAGGCGAGTGGTTTTTATGCTTCGTCGCCATCAACTGACGCCATTTGCTATGTTTGTGTGTGTGTGCTGGTGTTTTTTTTTTCACTGTCGCCGTCGCCATTGCCCTTGCCTTTTACTGTTATTGTTAAGTCCTCAATTCGTTTTTATTCGAAACGCGTTTCCGGTTGTTGAGTTGGTCGCTGAATTGGTTCAATGATTTCTTTGTTTGTTTGCTGCTGCCGCCCGTCTGTATGTGTGTTCGAGTTGAGTTGTTGTGTTTTTTTGTTTTTTTTTTTGGTTCCATGCTTTATTTGATTTTAGTTTGATATTTGCTTTCCTTTGGCGGGTCATTGTTTTTATTTAGTTTTTTTCTTTTGCCTTTTTATAGCCGTCTGTTGGTGAAATTTATGAGTCATTTATTAAGTTTAGCCATTCAGGGGCATATAAATTATTATCGAGGATATTATTTACAAGTTAATTGTGGTTTAGTGGAGTATACTATTCCTATTTCCCAGCAAATTATAGTTTAAATACTTTAATTAAGGGTTTAACTATAGTTCAGGCTCCTTGAGCGAATGGTATTTGATTTTCCACCCGCTTCCGGTGCAGTGTCAGTGCTCCATCCTGTCCTTTGTGTCATGACCATATTAAGCCACCCTAGTGTGTGTGCCTGTTGATTTTATTGAACCATCGACAAGTGCCCCGGTGGCTCAAAGTGAGTGCAGCGTTTTAAAACGGAAGTGGAATGCCGAAAAGTATGCCATGCAAAGGCACGACTGCTGCTGCTGCGCTGCAACTTCCGGCAAAGGAAAAGCGAACAAAAATATGTTTATCGCCCAGCTGGGGCATCATCGAAGCTGCTTTTAAAGGCTTTCCCCGGTCGTGCCGTCGCATATGAGAAAGAGACAGCTGGGTGAAAAACGGGGGGAAAAGCTGGGAGAAAAACCTGCATGAAATGCAATTATCATAAATATTCAGACACTGCCTCACTGCCTCTCGCTGCCGTCGCCGTCCTCACCCCACCACAGTGCCTCTTTAAGGCACATCCATATTTGGAGGACATTTAAAGGACGACAGCGAGACACCGCGACAGCCATTAACCTGCACGGCTAACAAAAAGTAATTTCACTTTTAAATGAAAAAGTTCAAAGTGCGTTTGTTTATGCCGCACAGAAAAAAAAGCAGACACACACATGAGAGGCTGGCCATAAAAACAAATGCCAAATGATTTTCTGTACGCTTATGTATGCGGCTCCGCAGCATCCCTCCTCCCTTCCATGACAAAAATTAGACGCTGGCCAGCAATTGTAATCGTAACTTTTTATTATGATGCGTTGGCATTTGCAATCGAAATTGAATCGGAGAAGGGCAAAGGGCTCTGTGCCCCAGCGGGGAGCAATCAGGAATCAAGATGAAAAAAAAGAGTTTTTTTCCCTTGAAGGTGTTTTTCTTTATTCGATTATTCCCAACACACGAGCCTTGCTAAGAAAGTCCGTGCGCTGCACATATGAGCCGGACATGGTGCGACTTCCGGTGTAAGCTTGACGTCCATGGAGCACCCTCCAGTTATCGAAGAGCACAATGCTGCCTGGAACTAGCTTTAGATTCCACTGCACTTGCTCGTCCCTTACGAGCTGCAAAAGCTGCCGAAGACTCTGGTAGAATCGAGGCATCTCCGACTGGGGCAGGGTATCGAACACAGCTCGATCGTAGACATTGAGTCTGAGCTGTACGAACTCCTGGGTCAGGGGATCCAACTGGATAATGGGTGCCGTATGCCGATGATGCTCGCCCTTTTCTATATACTCCCCGGAAACCTGAACTCTCGACAGCGTCTCATAGGCATCGGGAAAGCGTTGCTTAAGTTCGTTGACCACATACAAGCCGTCCACGAAGAAGTTTTCACCCCCGGAGCCCGAATGTTCGATGCAGTGAAGAGCCTGCAGTCCGGCAGCATCGCAGAAGTAGGTATTATCGGTGTGAGAGCCCAGATATAGCTTGGTGTAGGCGGTATCGGCGTGATCGGGCTTATCGCTGAACGTCCACATCTCACCGAAGAAGGTCTTCATCAGGGGAAAGACGCGACGCAGAGCCAGCTCTGTCATGGTGGCCGTGGGCGGCACATCGTCTATGAAGATAATGCCGTAGCGTACGAGGGACTCCACCAGAGACTTGACTACTTCATCGCTGGACACCAGATGGGGCAATGAGAAGCGCAAGCTTCCCTCGTTTTGGGAGATAATGCTACGGCTCCAGGCCGTTAGAGAAGTGTACTTTGATCGGCGGCTTATCAACTGATCCAACTGAGAACCAAAGATAAAGTCCAGGTCGTAGCTGGACAGATGGCCATCGCTCCCTGAGAGTAAATCAGATGAAATACGTGGAATTGATATATCCAGATGACAGCGACTTACACTGAACTAGTAATAAATTCCCCTCATAACTAAAACTCAGAGATGTGACATCATCTGGCAGATCCAAGAGATCGTAGCGCCGCTGATTTGTTTCCAAATTTAAGCACTCTCCACATCGACAGTGATCACGCAGCCAAAACTCATTGATTTGGAGACTCTTGCCGGTGTTTGGATGGATTAAATTTAACATTTTCACACAGAGAGAACGACCAACTTATTGAACAAGTGACAGCGCACTAAATAATATTAATTGAACTGAATAATCTATATGCTGATTAGGGATAGTATTTATTTGGTTTCTTTTAGCATCTTATCAGTGAGAGAGACATTGTCTCTTGCTCTCAGTTTAAGTCAAGATAAGAGATTATTTTCAGTTCGACTTGAATTCAAAACCAAGTCTAAGAGAAATAAATATAAGCTTTTCTGTTTACTAATTTACTTTGCCATATTCATATTACATATATATTTAAATTTACTTTTTTTTTTACATTTATTACTTTTTTAGTGACTTTCAAAAACTACTCCATCGCAATAGGCCTCTTTTTGAAATTCCAAAAACTGTTTAGCAGTCTCTAGAGATTTTCCTTTCATTTAAGAGCTGGTAAGTTACCAGGTTAACCCTTTAAAAAATCTAGATAAAATGAAAGCCTTCAAGACTTCCTGGGCCGACGAGGTCGAGGCAGACTACGTGGACGGACTGCCGCCTTCCAGCGAGTATATCGAGGGCGACTACAAGTACGTGACCGAATACAAGTTCAACGACGACGGCAAGAAGGTCAAGGTGGTGCGCACCTTCAAGATCGAAAAGCAGGTGGTGCCCAAGGCGGTGGCTCGTCGTCGCAACTGGGTGAAGTTCGGTGACTCGCGTCAGGACAAGCCCGGGCCCAACTCGCAGACGACCATGGCCTCCGAGGAGATCTTCATGCTCTTCACGGGCTCCAAGGAGTTCGAGCAGACGCATGAGACCCAGATCGAGGCTGGCAAGAACATAGCCAAGTGCCGCATTTGCAATGGCGAGCACTGGAGCGTTAACTGTCCCTACAAGGGCACTGCCATGGACAGGAAGACGCAGATGGAGAACAAGGCCAATGCCGCGGCCGCTGCTGCCGTGAGTGATCCGAACAAGTCGGGGAAGTATGTGCCGCCCTTCATGAAGGAGGGCGGCGGCGGCGGGATCGGAGCCAAGTCCTGGGCCCGCGAACGAGACGAGTCCTCGGCCGTGCGCATCTCCAATCTTTCCGAGTCCATGACCGAGGCCGATCTCGAGGAGCTGGTGAAGAAAATCGGACCTCACACCAAGATGTACCTGGCCCGGGAGAAGAACTCGGGCCTGTGCAAGGGCTTTGCCTACGTGCACTTCAAGTTCCGCCAGGATGCAGCCGCAGCCATTGAAATCCTTAACGGTCATGGCTACGACCACTTGATCCTCTGCGTCGAGTGGTCCAAGCCACAGACATAAAGGGTTTTCTCCCTATACCCTCTTCATATACTCAACTTGAATTTAAGAACGGAAATGAGCTGCGGTCGCAAAGGAAATCGAAATAAAATACAAACACAGTACGCAAAAATACAGTAATGATGTTGTCTCTTAAAATATGGTTTAAGTTAAATTCACAAATAAAAACCATTTAAATCAATTAAATGTCTTTCAATAGCTTGGAGCTCTTAAGTATCTCTGATGAAATATAAGTTTTCAATGCGAGGTGAACCTTCTTTTTTCTTCCTGTGCCGAAACGAAGGAGAAAGCTCGCCTCGGGCAAACTAAAGCCGTTAATGCTGCGTTTTAAATACGATTTTTTCGCCAAATTCCTTCGCAAACGCCCAAAGGTGAAAGCCACGCAAATGGAAGCCAACGCTGTGCTGGATGATGATGACGGGCACCGGGCAGGAAGCTCAGCAAAAAGCTGAGAAATGCCACAAGACGCTGGCTGGACTGAATGAACATTAATAATTAAATATAAGAGCGGACTTATGCGCACGATACAGGACAAAAACTACGAGACCATGACCAAGGCATCGGAGTGAGCGAGTGGAGCGGCTAGAATAGTGTTCGCGGAATAGAGCCCACTCCCAGAGTCTCGGCTAAGAACCACACACATTTTGAATGAGGGGCGGATCAAAGCCGAGGCACAAAAGAAATTTATTCCCATTGTTGTTGGTGTCGCGGTGGGCGGAGGAGCAGCGGAGCACCCGGCACCGGCTCCAGCCGAGTCTAAAACAAATTACTGAATAATTTATAAATTAACTTTTTCTGCGGGCCGCTCTTTGTTTGGGCGGCGGAATGAATTGGTAGGTGGATCAAGTGGGTGGCTTTTGCCAGGTGGAGACTCGCCGACCCGACTGTATTCCCGTCAGGATAAGGAGGACGCCGCCAGGCACGCGTTTCTTTTTCATTTTGCACCTTCGGGTCATGTGCGCTTTCACCACACACACACACACATTCCCTGAGAGAAGCAAACAAGAAAGTTCGAATTGCACGTTGAGAATACAGATTACCTGCGATTCTTAGCCTAGTTTTGAGCGAAAATTTCGAGTTATTGTCAATTTCTGATATGCTCTCCACTAGCTCATAAACAACACTTGAGGAGTGGCGGGAAAATATGGTATACAGGTTAAAACATACAATAAACTAGATCGATGGGAAACTTGAATTGTAGCGCGCTCCAGTCATCTCCACTCATAATTTTTGTGTTTTTACCATTGTTACGAACACGATTCACAAAAAACGATTGAATTTATCGAAGTGAATCAAGAAGCATTATGATCATCATAAAATTATGTTCTATTTAAGCCCACATGTTGGTAGTGAAAACAAGTTGTATTAATTTCGAAGAGGGGTGGGAAGTGAAACGTAATTTTCTGGAAATCGAAATTTTTTGTTCAAAACTCTTGTCAATATTTTTGACGCCATTTCATTGGGTTTTATTTTAGTTTCAAAATATATAATCAACAAATAATTCTTGTTTTTGCTTTCCGACACGTTTTTTGAACTCTATTGTGTCCATATCCGAGAAACTCAAAGATGGAGGCGCGGCGGCATATACTACATAAGCCCACCATTTTGTAAAATGTCAATAAACACATTTTTTTATCATTCTCGATATTCCTTCTAACTATCTCCAAAGTCTTGATAATTGCTTTATTATTTCCTAATGAAAAATATCTTAAAAATGTCCGTATTTTTGAGCGTTTACATGTGTATCCCCCCCTTTATAGTAAGATAATATCACTCATACGCACAGTATGCCGGAATAAAGCATATCCTCGACACTCTCTGTTCCCTTAAAGGGTATTGCAAAAACAGGCCATCGACTCGCCAGCTCTCTGGGGCATTTGAATATTCAAATGCCTTTTGCTTGCGATCCCGCCCCCTGGCTGCCTTGCCGCCTGGCCTCTGTTGCGCTTTAAGTGTACACTGTTATTTACCGTTTTATTGCACGCGCACCCGCTCACAGAACACACACAAAAATTGTTGAAATAATTACACAGTTGTGTCCCAGGGTAAATAAAGGCAAAAGGAAAGAATAAAAACAACGGAAATTAATTCTCAAATGACCAAAACTTGTGCATAATCAGCGCCGAGCTCGAGAGCTCTGCAAACACTTGACACAAAAACCATAGATATTGTGTAAACATAGCTACAGACCGCGGAAAAAGTATTGATTTGATTTGAATTGTGTTCTTTTTGGTTTATTTACTTATTATTTATTTATTTACCTGGTATGGGCCCGCAGACGCGCGGTATAATTTCCAGTATGGCCGAACATGACGGATCCTCGAAGCAGAGCTGTCGTGCTAGAATACAATTCAATATGGCCACGACGCCCTTAATGGTGGAACCTGAAACGAAAAAATCCGAGTTAAAATTCTGCTTAAATAGGAATTGAAAGCAAGAAACATAACGATTCGCTCACATCCGAAAAATATATGTGTAAAAGCGTAAAATGTCAAATAGGAATACGTTTACATTTTTCCATGATTGAAATACTAGACGGCACACTTCTTTTGTAAGAACTCTGTAAGAAAACCGTTGATTCGGTTTGCAGTTGACTTTCACCGAATTAGACACATTTTTATTTTGTATTCTTTAAACAATGGACTTTCTCAAGAAGGATGAGCAAGTGAAGACCGTTGACGAGGAAGCTCCGCTCGAACAGGTTCATCCGTCGTATGAGCAGATTCCGAAATTTTTTGATCCACTATCCCAATCGAACGATAAGATCCAGCAGCTTCTGCGAATGGAGGCCCGAGGGATCGAGCTTCAGGCCAAGGCCAAGGAGCTACTCGACTTCCAGGAACTGGAGGAGCTATGGAAGACCCTACAGAAGCATGTGACCGAAACGACTCGAAATAATCACTTGCTAATCGATCTCGGAAGCTACTTGGACGTGGTTTACGGACTGGGCGTCAAGTTCCGAAAATTCATCAATGTGCGACTCTTCTTTGATCTGATAGATGAATCGGAATTCGAGAAAAGGCTGGATATTGTCTCCATCTTTAACCATACGTTACGTGAGATACGGCTTGCCCGGGCACGCATATGTCAGTGCTATTACGATCAAGTCGGGTTAGGATATCTAAGGGAATCCGAACTGGAGAGCTATATTGCGGATATGAAACCATTATGGAGCCAATTCTACGTGTGCACCGTGGTAAAGATAGTGTTTTTCTTTCTGGACACCCAGCACACGGGACGTGTCCGAATAAGCGACATTGAATCCTCCGGAATGCTTTTAAAAATTATGGAACTGAATGGTGGCGACGAGGAGGAGAACTGCTTTTCCATGGCAAGCATTGTGGCAGTGTATGAAACGTATTTGAGGTTGGACAAAGACCACAATGGCCTGCTGAGCAAGGCGGAGATGTCAGCCTACGGTTCTGGCCTCCTGACAACCTTCTTTCTGGATCGAGCCTTCGAGGTGTGTCACACTTTTGGCGAGGAAATCAAATACAAAACATTCCTGGAACTCTTCCTTGCCTTGGAATATCGGAAAGTGAGCAAACCAGCTTGAAAAATCTTTAAAACATCGATTTCTCAAATCATTTCCAAAGACTTTCGCAGGTCTGCGCTATATTTTCAGAATTCTGGACATTAAACAGGAAGGATATTTAACTGCCGAAACGTTGTTCTATTTCTACACCGAAACCCAAAGTGGTTATAAAGCGCTATATAAGATTCCGGCCCTCAAGAATTAGATTTTCGACATGGCCAGGCCCAGGGATTCCGTGAAAATAACCCTTAGGGATCTGAACCTCGGCCAAGGTAATCCTAAGCTTATTTCCTCTCTATTGGCTATAGTGGACAAGGCGACGCTGTGGTCTCCTTGATAATTGAATTTCAAAAATGCAAGGGCCACAAGGAGCCTGAGATTGCGGCGTTTTATAAATATCTGAATTCCAATGAACAGCCGCAGCCAGACACCCTTGCGGTGGCAACATCAAGCCAAATTTAATTAAATCTCCGGTACCGGCTCCTTTCGAACTGTATTTTTTAATGTCTGCCAGCAAATTCAATGTGTAAGGTCGCTTAAATATTTCGGATAATTTGTATTTGTCCTTGTATGTTCGTAATTGCAAATTGCTCATAAATATTAATGGCTGTGTTTTAATTATGTTAATTCACGCGAACAGTTTAAAGCATTTACAATCATCGTTTGTATCTAAAATCCAACACGAGGTGCAAGTGAAAAAAGAACACGCGGTGCTACTGTTATGCTTATATGTTGCTGTTAGTTTTTATCATAATTTTATGTTCTACAAGGGGACCGCAGGACGAAGCAGAGCTCCTGGTTTATAAAACATTCATTTCAATTTCATTTCATTACGTAAAATAAACCAAGTCATCCGGGCTGCTGTCTATCTAAGCTACTGGCCACTGGTCGTGGTGCTCCTTCCCCTCCTCCGCGAACCTTCTTCATCCGCCGGATGCCCTGTAAAAGTTGTAGTTCCCCGCTGCTGCTCCACCTTCCCTCCCGTGCTCATTAACGAAATGACCGTTTGCATATTGCAAGTGGGGGAGAGCAGTGGGGGGTGGTTGGGGATTCCGGAGCCGGAATAACAAAAGAAGTGCCTTCAAAAATTCACGAATTGCATGCGGACGCAGCTGAACTTACTCCAGGAAGTGGCCTACTGCCAGGACTGCCGGCAGGACGAAAAGTCAGGCAACAATTGCATATCCCGGCCAAAGTTTCGTGGCTTGCCGGTCGAATTGCTTGCGGAAATACAAATAAACAAAAGTCAGGGGGGACTGGCTGCCCTCGCAGACTGGACTTTAAAGTGTTTTATGGTTATTGGGTGCTTAGAATTGCATTGAGATATGCGGCGCGCGTCTGGCCCCGATGACAGCCAAGAAATTATCAGCGACTGCGAATGGATTCGGGAGTGGGAATGGGAATGGGAATAGCCGCAAATTGCCAACGACGACGACGAGGCCCCCCGCGACCCATTTGGAATCACTTAAAACACACAAATCAAGCAAAAGTTGAAAACACAATAACAATTGTTTGGGGACACACCATAAATTTGCATGCCAAGAAGAGTAATGCTCCCGGTCACATAGAAAAAAAGGGAGCGAAATAGGCACATAAATATGCGACCGACCGGCGGCCCTGTGACTCCGCCTCCGCCTCCGCCAAGTCCTCGTCCTCATCCTCGTCCGAATGCGAATCCTCCGAAAACTCCACTCCGACGACAACCAGAACAATTCGTTTGTGTCACAATCAGATTCGGCACAGGCACAAAAATGTTCGCATTTCGCGTTTCGCGCTCGCCATGTCTCATGAATTATTTCCCCCGAAACCCCCAAAAAGTTTTCGACCAAAAACTTTGACTGCAGAAAGGAGGCCAGAAAAAAGGCAAGACATTGACTGGGGAACTAGTAACTGGGAGCTGGCCAGTGTTGCAGGCCAACTCCCACCGCTGCTCAGCGATGCACTTCGCAAAAGTAGCACTACAATTTAGCTTGAGATACTTGTAAATATATTCTGTACTGCCTATAATATAAAATACTCGTATTAAAGAATTTGTAAAGAATTTATTTAAACAAGGCGGTTAAGGGTGTTAAGCTTTAAGAATTAGAATATTTTTAAATACTTCTTCATCCATTCAAAAACGTACTTCTTCATAGATTTGGAACTTAAAGAATCTAATTAATATTTAAGAAAAAGTACTCAAATGTTGAAGCTTAAAAACCCTGAGATCGTTTATTAACCATCATCGTTAATCATTATTTTGAAAGCTCAAAACTGGAATTACTATATTTTTCTTTGTGTGCCTGGTTTGCGTTGATTCGTGCGGCGAACATTTCGATTACCATTTTCCCTGGTGGCATTGCAGGAGAATGAGGGTTCGAGCTGGTGGTGAATGAGGTGCAGGAGATTCCTTCAGTGTTTCGCATTTTCTGCAACTACGTTGTAGCGCCTGCCCTTTGCTCTCCAGCACCAGCTACTGCTATTGCCTCACCTCCTGCCCCAGCTCCACCTCCAGCTTCTCCTCCTTCTCCTGGGCCTGCCCCTGCTGCTGCTTAAATTTCAATTGTGTGCCAGGGGCGCTGGCCCGACGCTGGAGCACTCTGGTGCAGGCTTTAATAAATTATGCCCCACGTTGGGGGTGGTGCTTGAGGAGAGTTGTTGTTGCTACTGCCTGGCTGGCTGGCTGGCTGGTTGGCTGGCTGGTTGGCTGGCCCCTGCATGCCACTTGGAAAAAGTTAATACAACAAATGCGCTACAGCCAACAGTAGCAGCAACAACAATTGCAATAACAATGACCGCATTACGAGGCCGCGAATCGTTCCCTGAAACGCCAAGTCGGTGGCAGTGGCAACATCAACAACATGGCCGAGAAATGGCAGCTTTACAACTTCCGGCAAGCAAGGACTACCGACTATGGTCTCTCGTCCTTCCCAGCCGCATTTTTATTTTCGCGTTTTTCCTCTGTATTTTTCGCAGGCCCTCTGTTGCTCCGTCGGCCATCCTTATGTCATTCGGGATTATTTTGTGGGTTAAAAACTAATTTTCGGTCATGAAGTGGATTTCGCAGTGTGCATGTTGCCGACATTCGGCGGCCCATAAATATGCAGCAGTGGCAACGGGTTACGGGCAACGGCAGCTACAATTTGCATGGGAAAGCGTGTAAAACATTGATTTCCCAACTCCAAGTGGATCAGTGTGAGCGGCTCAAAGCCGGCCACGGATTATCCGGAATAACGCGCTTCCAGGGCAGAGCTGTTAAGGCAAATGTCAACGGTCGAAAGTGCGTGACCAAATTATTTCATTTCATTTTATTTAATTTATGGTCCAGCCCCGAGTGGCAGTCCTTGTCGCCTCGCCTCGCCTCTTCCGCAGGCATTTAAATTTAACTACAGTCCAGACAATGCGAGCAGAGCTCCGCAACAGTAGCGGCAACATCACCAACATCACCAGCAGCAGCAGCAGCAACATAAAATGTCGCCTGCGGCCATTTTCATGGGCAACCAACCGAATTGGGTGTTGAAGCTGGTGTTGGCCTTAACCAAAACAACGAAAACAACAGCCCAGAAAGAAAACAAGCAGGACAGCATTGGGTAGGGACACGACTGGGTGATACCCGTCATTCGTTAGCTCGAAATAAAATGCATAAATCAAGGCTTATTGAGAGAAAGGAGAAACTAGTTCAAGTTGTATTTTATATTATCGGAAATGAGATAAATAAATCTGAAATGGAACTATATGGAAATATAATATCAACAGACTGACCTCCTATTCATTTGTATCCGATGCTTTATCAAAAATTCAGCATGAATAAAAGACCTTTCTGGGAACTCTACAGAGACCTTATCAAACCTGTGTGCTTTGGAAGTTGCCCTTTAAATACAGATAAGTTTATAAAAATAAATCTACAAAAATAATGCCTAAATCTGTAATTTAATATCAAAAATAAACTGGTAAAATAATCTTGCATCTTAAATGTAATACCGATAATCCCTTAGACCCGCGACCTCTACAGGGTACAAAAATCTGTCTTTCGAGGGGAGCGAGGCAGAGTGCTGCTGGGGATTATGGTCAATTATGTGTAAATACAATTATTGTTATTGTTGTCACCATTTCACGGCGTTATTGGCGCCGTAGTTGTTATTGCCATTGTCAATGTTGTTTCCCTTTTTTCATACCATAATTGTAGTTACTGCTGTGCAAGGCATAAAATTTGTTATTTTCACTGCGTATTCACTCGTGATCGATTCATTAAAATAGCCCCAGTTTAAAACAGCGGCAATGTAGTGGGTGAGGTTACCTCCCCCAAGGACACCTCTTAACTGTCGCTCCTTCTGTGCCAGACGTTGTTTAGTTGCTCTGCACGTTTCCCGTGATTTAAGTACGTTGCCAGCGAGAGGAAAGAAAAATCCGGAAACAATAAAAGAAGTGTAAGTACAAGTAAAGCAGCATTTGCAGAGACGCTGCAGTAAATGCCGTGATATCCCTTGGTGGTCCTTTCAATTCTGGCTTAGTCACGTCACAAGCGGAGCACTTACCCAAGGTTGGGGGACTTAAAGGGGTTACAAGGGCTTCCAGCTAACATTTTTTATTTATTTATAAAATAAGAAAGAAGCTGAGGGGAATATACAACTTAATTAGGACAACGCCTTTGGATATCCCTATTATGAAACTTCAAAGTAGTTTAAACTTTAGTACAGCGTTTAATTAACAGCTGCCTTGAATGAATCTTAAAAGTCAGTTCTTAACAAGATCTAATCATATATTTACTCTAGACACTTCCTTACAGTAACTGAATTATTCACAACCCCTCAATAAAATACAATATACCGACGAAAGCTATTAGTAAACATCATAAGCTTGTTAAATTCAGAGCTCAAGGAGCTCCGGCTTCCAAATTTATTCCACTCGCTAAATGTTATTCAGCTGCCTTTGCTGGCGGCATTATCAGGAAAAACCAAAACAAAATAAACACATCAATAAACAGAGTTGACAAAGATTTGATTGCATTATTATAAAACAATTTGCATTCGATAAAAGTCAAAAGCAGCAGGCGGCCAAAGTCATAAAAGTCGCGCAATGAAAATTGAAGCTCAGCCGCCCCCCTTTGGAAAATGAAGAGGGTGAGTGGGGAAAAGCTGCTGATTCAGTGGCAGAGCCAAAGTCACTTTTGTTGCTTTTGAAATGAGGAGGAAAAGAAATATGCAAAATGCGCATAAATCTAAAGGCTCGACATGGGACGGAAATCACTGCGGAGTCAGGCTCCGGATGAGTTCCCATCTGCCGGGGACTTGTACTGAAAAAAAAAAGATAATAAAATAAAATTAAAATCTTTCAATAAAATCATTGCAGAAATTCACTTGAAGCTAATGAGTAGCGTTTTAAAAGTTCTTCAGTGAATAGTTGAAAACAATTGGGACCGTAACCTGTTTGGCTTAGAAATTTTCAACAATCTCACTACTTTTCTCCAAAACTGGAAATCAACTATGGTATTGTCATAATACCATTTCTCCATATGTGTAGGTATTTTGAAATAAAAATCATTAAAGAAAATCACCGAAAGCACAATGTTGAATGCCTTTTTTAATTCGTTTGAATATTTTACTAATTACCATAAAAACGTCCTTAAAATCTTACTCATTAAAAATTAGCCACAATGCTTACAAGGGTGATCCTGGCTTTCTATAAAAATCTTTAACAGACAGCTTTTAAAGTTCTCATCTCCTGTACCTCAATGATTACAAGCAAACGCGTAGTGTCATAATTATTTTTCCACAAATTTCTAGGCATTTACAAATGTTGTTTGTTTAAGTGCACTCCTCCTCTATGTGGGAAATCGAATCCTGGCCTGGCAGCCGGTCCACGTTCGCGCATGCAGAATAAATGATTTTCTATTTGTTAAGTCAAAGTGAAATTGTCTAAGGGCGGGCGTCTGTGCGTGAGCCCTGTGTGTGTTGACATTTCTTTGAGCCGCCATCACTCACTGGCTTAGAGGAACGTAGGGCTCATACAGGGCAGAGACAACATTTTCAGCATTTACATTTCATTTTTTGCCGTTCGTCAAATGCTTTTGGCCGCCTTCTCATTTACAAGGCATTCCGGGGCACCGTTCGGGGAAAGAGGTCAAAGGGCGGCGCACATATGTCAAGTGTTGCGCTCGGGTCGAGGGTGGGCGGGCTGCTCTCTGCGGGTGTGCAGGTCCTTTGCCCGGCATCTCTGGGCCATGTTAAAAAACAGAAGAAGAGAGAAAAAATATATATAAATTTTTATTCTTATCTTCCTGTTCTTTTTCACCGCTTTTTTTTCCTTTCGCTTTTCCGCTCTCACTTTTGTCCCGTTTGTGTGCTTTTCCGAGTTGGCCTGCTGCTTCTACTGCTGTGCTGCTACGGCTGCTGCATTATCCTTTTCTCTTTTTACGTGTGTTCCATTGTTTTAAATTATTTATGCCTGCGTAAAATATTCAAAGCTCTGCCAAATGCAGAACGCGCCCGGGCAGGAGCGGGACCGGGCGACGGGTGACGTGAAATTCGAACGCACAATAACAAAAAGGGGGTCGTTCGGAGGGTAGCCAGCCTTTGGACGGTAGTCAGTCAGGCCAGGCCAAGTTATTATTCATAACACATCAGCATCAAAGTGTAAAGGAGTCTGCGACAATTCCCACTGCCATTTTCCGCCGCTCACCACCGCCTCCTGCTGCTGCAAACCTTCAAGTTTACATAAATTATTTACGACCTTCAGCAGGCGCACAAAAAAATCAGCAAAGCAAAGGCAGAGGAAAATGTTATTTCGACAATAATACCGGGGAACCATCTAATTTCGTGCTTTGTTTGCAATTTCGATTTCACTTTGCCAGCCAACAGCAGCACAAAAAGTAAAAAAAAAAACAGAAAGCTAAAAAAGAAGCAAGGATTCTTTGAGGCGGTGATTTCACTGTGTTTACTTTCGTCCAAGTTTCGAAATTATATTTTAATTAATTTAAGTGCTTCGCTTGGTTTATTTTCGCCGGGCAATTAGGAATTACGTCAGCAAATTTATTGAATTCGCGCTCTGTCCTTATCGGGCTGTCAGAGTCCCTCTTGACCTTGTCGTGGCCTTAAAGTGATCAAAAGTCTTAAACAAGTTGGGACCCAGAAGGAGCTGTTCTAAGGCCACTTAATATATAATATAAGTTTGCTAACTGATGGGTCGGTGGGTCATTAGAGCACAAAAAAAAGAAGAACCAGAAACTGTAAATTGAAAAATCCAACACCAGAGGAAAGCGAGCCGAGTTCAAGAGTTGAAAAGTCGGAGGTAACTGTATTAACTTAACAGTTTGACATCTAACACCTTGCAACTGTTGCAGCCAGCAAAGAGTTCAAGTGTGCTTGCACAGAGAGAAAAGGTTTTCAGAGATGAATTCATGGCCTTTTTAAATAAAATTTAAAATTTAAAACGGTATATGACTATAAGGGTACAAAGTTGTAAGTTAGCAGTTTCCTTTTAACTTTGACTGACCTAGAAAAGATTTTATTGAAAGATTCCTTTGTCCTTCTTAGTCTATGAATACTTCTTGTTCCTACAAAAAAAATGAAATATTTTAATTACCTAATTAGAATCATTAGAAATCTATACCATAAATATTTGTAAAAATGTATATCACTGCTTTATTTTTTCCGTGTGCCCCGCCCTTTGCCTTTTGGTCTTAAGTGGCACTCGGTTTTGGGTTATCAACCCAGGCGAAGCCGCCAAAGGCAACTGGAAAATGGCAAGTGTGGCTCCTGGCATTTCTGGTTTTTGGTTGCAGCCGTTAAAGGGAAGCGGTAAGCCGCCACCCGCTCAGAGGTGTGCAAAGGTAACTTTAAGCAAAGATTTCCCACACAGATGAAAAATATTGTCGCGCATTTGTTCGCATCTTACGAAAACATTTTTCTTAACACGCTCAGCAATTTTTTGCACGCTCCTCTGGCAAAGTTTTGTTTCGCTTTTTCCTTGTTTTGCCCAGCTTTGCCCAGCTCTGCTCGCGGCCTCACTTTTTCCTTCCTCAACTTCAATTTGGAGCTGGCGGAGTGCACAATTTAAAGCATTTACGAGCGCAATTTGTCTGCCGCTGCTCAGACCGCAGTCAACTCCACTTTCAGTTGGATTCCAAACTTTGCTTCTTTTTTTTCTATATATTTTTTTTGTTGAGAAAAAACTTAAAACTGGCTGAAAGTGTGGGTGCAATGCAGGTCGGCTGCCCGCAGCTGCAGGTCTGACATTTTTCTTGGCGTAAATCTGGCAGCAGCAGCGACTTTAGCTGCTTTTTGCAGCTCATTGAATTCCGTACGCTTTTGTCTGGCCGTAAAAACGAATGCACTTTCCCTCCTCGGACTGCACATGAAAATATTGTGCTTGTCGAATCTTAAAACAGATTTTATAAGGTAAGATTATTAAAGAGGAGTTGGTAAAATGTCAAAAAGATATTTGTTTAAATTATAAATTTTTTATATGATATTGGTAGTAAATAAGGACTTAAGAAGGTAAAGATAGGTTCCCTTTTTGAGAAATTTAGCAATACTTCTTTGCTATATTACTATCATTACTATATATGAATTATTTTCCATTTTTTTTTTTTCCCACTTTCTTTTTTTGATTGACTTTATTTTCGTCATGTGTGCTGGCTTTGGACAACTTGGCAACAAACTATAAACCTATTTGAAAGCGTCAATGCGGCCTGCGGGTCTTATCTTCGGCAGTATGCGGAACAAGACTATATGTGAGTAAGCACTTACATCTTTACTTATCCCTTGCCTTGCTGAGTTTTCCATATTTGAAAGTCTTCTGTCGGCGTTTATTGTCAATACGAAAGTTTTATGCATTTGCGAAAAGTTTATTCTTATTTTTTCCCGCTTTCGAACTTGTGCGTTAAATTGTGTGAACGGATTTTTACAACAGATCCTTGGGGCTAAGGATGCGGGATCGCTGGGAGAATGGAGATTTCTTGGCAGGGACTTTTCCAAACACACGACCAAACACTGGTGAACAAGTTAACAAAACGTTTTTGCTGTTGGAAAACTTTTATTGTCTGAAAGGCGGGCAGACACACAGTCTGTCACGCCCACAATGGCCATACATATGTTTTATTCATGAGGCGGCACACACACGCAATAAGCCCCTCTTTGTCCCACCGCTGGAGTTTCTGTTTCCGTTTCCGCTGCAGCGATAATCGCAGGTCAATTTCATAAACAAATAAGTCGGCATTATCTGGATGCCATCGCGGGTGCGACTCAGCCCATTCGGAGCGGCCATAATGAAGCCATTTCATGCAGACAGGCAGGCAAGGCATGTACTTGTACATGGAACATGAAGTACTGGAGTTATCTTAATTATAGATCGATTCACTCGAAGGACAGACCAACACACACAGTGTGTAGTTGTAATAGCTCTTGGTTCTATATGTCAAAGATTTGTTGCTCAGTGATTCGTAAACTTCTTCGCATTTAAGGTAATGTCTCACATTCATGTTTCTATTGTTCGTAAACCAATAACAGTGTCAAGTACCTAGTTTTATTAACTTAGCTCTATAATTTTGAGCACAACTGTGTATGTGTGGGCGTCGCCGGGCCTTTGTGTGCGTGTCGAGACTAATTCAGGCCTGAGTTGACACCATAATTTATAACGATTTGCACGCCTGTCCAGCCCAGTCACTTCTGCTAAGTAAGAGCTGCATGGATGGCACTTCTGCCACCTGCGAAAGGAGTGAAAAATACCAGGGCTATTAATTGTAATTTTCATTGAGGATTCCGGGCCCTGTTAATTGGTGCAAACACGCCGCAGGACCAAGTGGCGTGTAAGTGAATGTCAAATTAAATTTCTGCCAACTACATCCGGACCTCGGACTGAGACATCGCTTGTGACTGGGACTGGGATGGCATTCATCCATTTTATTGACGCTCTAATTAAAGTGTTGGGTTCATCAATATGCCCAAGGTGAAGCTGCCATGGCATCCACGTTCTGTGGTCCTTGTGCTGGCTTGCAAGGACTACGGTGTCGGTTGGGGCATTGGCAGCAGTTTTGTAGCCAACTTTGCTGTTATGCCAAGCCGAGACAGACAACACACACGACACCGATACAAGGTGGGGTCACGGGATAAGCTGCAAACGAACACGGAACCGTAGGGCACTGGGAAAAAGTAGTCCCTTTCGAAGGAAATTTAGTAAGAAAAAAGAGAAGACGCTGTGAGAGATTATCAAGGCAAGCTTTATGATATATTTATTCAGAGCCAAATTCTTAGAAAGTCCGTGGATGTTTCTAAGTTTGTAAGTAAGTCTATTGAAATATTTCCTGTACATTAGAACCACAAGTTTAAGCTTTTATCGTTGTAATTCGCCTGATGGCTAAATCCACCCTATAAATACCAATTTTCCGCTCAGTGGAGAGACAGCAAGATCCCAAAGGCGGTAACGACATCAGTAGTTTGTGGCAGTGACTCTACGAGTAGTAGTAACAGTTTTATCGCCAGCGACAACGCAACGGCAACGGTAGAGTCGCAATAACAACGGCCAGAGTAAGTGACTGAAATTGCCTAGAAACAAAGAATGCTTTAGCAACTTCCTCTGCCCCTCTCCTATATTTTCCCCGAGGCTCTTGTTGCCAACCGCAGCAACAATGCGGTGCAACGCAAAAGGACAAAAGAGCAGGCCAGAATATGGTAGGCACAAACAAAAAAAAGTTCCAAAAGTCAGGGAAAGGGAATGTAAAAATCGCACAATGGAGCCAACAAAGTTGACGACATGCCGTGACGAGCGCGTTACTCATACGCAGCGTTGGCCCCGATGAGTTTCCAGTCAGGTAAGTCCACTTGACATATTCCCAATGAGCTACTCTCACCGGGGGTTTATCCTCAATTTTTTTTAGTTTGCCTGCTCTCTTTGTGATCACAAACGGAGGGCTGACAAATCAATAAGAGCAATTTTTTTAGCAAATAGTTACGCCTCCCCTTCAGGATATTCGTAAATAACTATGGGTATTTTTCGTAATCTGCTACCCGTTTTGTAAAGTTTTTGTTTGGAACAAATTAAAGACAATGCAAATTTACAAGCCTTTTCTCTCGCAAGAAATAAATTTATTGAGAATATCTCACCCAAAATACGTAAGGTAGAATGACTAATAAGGACGACTAAGAGTTTAGAGAAAAATGACTAGTTAACAATTACTTTTAAAAGGAGCGAGAATGGCAATAGACTACTGGGTTAAGAACATAACGAAATGTAGAGACTACGATTTTAATAAGAAAACTAGGAGTTAAATTAACGAGAAAAATATGATCCAGAAGAATAGGACCAGAACCTACGGTCGATATTTTTTAAAATAATTTACTTACTTACTTATTTCATATAAACATTATATTAAATAAAACAGCATTTAATCACTCAATACATGAATTAATCCCCCATAAGAAGAGACTTATAAGCGAGCTTAAAATACAAAAAAAGTAACAATTACCTATCGGCTTTTGGAAATCACAACAATTGACCTTATCGATATTTCGATTTTCCCCTAAAATCACCTTCGGAATATCATAATTCCCTAATAGCCGAAGCGAATTGTGATATCTGGCATTCAATCACCGCACTGCCACAAGAGGTCAATTGCCGCAAAGTAAACAATTAAACGGGAGGGCGGCTGTCGGTGTTGCAAGTGGGGTGAGTCTCCACCGCAGGCTATTCAATGTCAGA
>JAEIHY010010087.1:0-14557 GCA_018904565.1 Drosophila tsacasi
GTCCCTCGGCGATTTGCGACTATCAATCCTGGCGTATCTGGACAATCGGTTAACACTTCGGCAGCAATGCCTTACAGTGCCGTCCATTGTTTTGGGTCAGCCTGTTCCTTTTCTTTTTATTATATTTTATGGGGTTGGCTGGAGGGCGGGGGAAACATTTGCATTTGGCCTGTGTGTTGGCCAGGTTCGCGACTCCCTGTCCCTGGGCTTTCTTTATGACCCGACTGGCAGTTTGCAGTTTGCAGTTTGCAGTTTTGCAGCTCGCCGACTTCTTTTATATGTAGACATTTTTCACTGTGGCCTTTTGTTCGCCGTTTGGCACAGAGAAAAGTTTATTTGATTCTATTTTCATTTTATTTGAATTGTGCTGCACAGCGGCTTTTATGGCCCGACATTGCCTCGCCGAGATTTGCTTGTGAAAGTTGGCCAATATCGATGAGGAGGCTCCTCTTCCTCCTTTATAGCCTGTTAGCTGTTGGTTGTTGGTCGGCGGCGGTGGTGGTAGTGATTGTAAAACAATAAAAGCAACACCTGACTGCCGTTTGCCAACAATGGCGACGACTTTGTTGGTGGCCTGGCCAACAAATGCCGGCTAGATTTTATCTTACTCTCTCGCGGAGCTCTAGCCATGGCCAAAAATGGCCAAAATCCGAAAAAACAAGCTTATTGTTTGTAGATTTTCCGCAACGCGTTACCACAAACATTTCAATTGCTGCGTTTGGATGCGTTTTCCTCTGGCAGAAGTCTCGAAACTCAAGACAGCGAAATTGAATTTGCAAGGAAACGATAACTAAAATGTTTACAAATATTTTAAATATTTTATCGGCTAATTTATTATGTTGAAATTGCAGCAATTTAAGTCTTAGATATCCTTAAAAATCACATTCTAATGCAAACTTTTTTGATATTTTTTCTCCGTGAACAAATTACTTGGTGAAGAGTAGGAAACCGGGCTGAGCTAAAAATTAAATCTAAATCTAAATAAATAAAAATCGTGCACTGTTAAGTGAAAGGCATCGACGACGATCTGTGGCTGTTGCAAATTTAATCAATTGATGAGGCAGAGTTGCAAGTTGCAGCGAGTTGCAGGTTGCAGGTTGCCTCTTGCTTGCCCGTTGCTTTTGTTTTTTGTTTGTTGTTTGTCGATGGCTGCCAAGCAATTTGGATTTTGTGGCACCAACTGTAGCAGCAACAATAACAACGATCCTGGCCAGAAAGACATTTACATTCTACCGTTTGGCTGATTGTTGCTGCTGCCGCTGCTGCAAGTGTCGCTGCAACAGCAGCAGCAGCATCAGTTTTGCAGCAGGACACTCAGAAAAAATTAGGTGAAAAAGTAGGTGCAAAATGTATTTATTCTGAGCTAGAAAATACATTTCTTTTAACTAAATTTCGAGAATAAAAAATAAAATCAAAATGTGAAATAAAAATGTTGTAATTAAGAAATATTTCTTTAAGAAATACATCTTTCTGGTAAATATTTAATAGTTTTTCCTAGAGACCAAAGCCCTTCTCATTAAAACAAAATTACTAAACAGAACTACGTGTTCTTGGAAATGTTGAATATTTTTTCTGGAAACTACAGCTATTTCCTTTAAAATAAAATTAGATTTTGTAATCATAGTCAGGAGAATATATAATAATTAAAAAGCCATTAAGTCGTTTTAAACTTAACCCTTGGCTAAAAAATGACTTAGACTAGGAAACCTTTTGTGTATAAAAATATATTTTCAAAATATTATATCTCTGAATATATTAAGCTAATAATAATAATAAAAATTCAAAGTGCAACCCCAGCTCCCGCCGCACACTTTACACGCTAGAAACCGTGACTTTAATTTTCTTTTTCTCTCCATCTCTCCACTCCCCCGAAACGCAAGCTTTTTGATTTGTTTTCCCCCTCGTTTTCTAATTTTGGTGTCTTTTTTTTTGTGTGCCATTTTATATAATTTCAAAATTCATTTCCCAATGGCCGCGCGCTTTTCATTAAATAGCCTCGCAATGTCGCCAATAGTTTTTTTGTCCGCCGCCATTTGGCTGGCAATGCCTTTAATTTGTAATTACATTGCACACTTTACTTTCGTTTGTCCGGCTTTGATTTATGGCCCAGAGAAATAAGCCACCAAATTGCTAAATGGCAGGCATTGGCCAAAATGGAATCGTGAGTGAAGCTCCAAAGCTTGTCAAATTAAGTCGATGCCTTCGGTGATCGTAAAAGGAAGATTCTGTGGGTTAAGCTTTTCTTTCTCTTGAATATATACCTATATATTTCTTTCTAATTTCCTGGTTGGGTTTTTCTCTTATAAAAAATATCATTGAACTGTGATTTGATTTTGCTAACTATTTCCTTTTTGTTGTGATACCCTTTTGGCAGCATTTCCCTTTCTTTAAAGTGTCATAAATAGTCGTACCTGCTCTGCTGTCTTTGCCATCAATAAATAAGCTCATTAACTTTATAGAAAATATGTTGCTGTTGCCGTTGTCGTTGTCGTTTCACTTGACACTGTTGCAGTTCCTGTTGTGCAGCAGCAACACGCAATAACAGCAACTCAACAACAACACCCACTCGCATTTCAAGTTGCAGCCAAGTGACATACACACAGCACACGGGAAATGTGCAACTGCAACAATTTCAAATCGCTTCTATTGACAACTGCAAAAGCAGCAGCAACAGCAGTAAGAGAAGCAAGAGCAGCAGCAGCAGCAAGAGCAGCAGCAGCAGCAAGAGCAGCAGCAGCAACAAAAGCAGCAACAGCAGCAACAGTACTTCCAAGCAGCACATGTTGCTGCAACATCGGGCAGACCCATTGATTAGGTGACCCTTGTAGTGGTCGCCGCCTGTCTTCTCCCCTTGTTTGCTGTTGTCTTGTGTCTTGGCCCCAATTGTCAATGGCCGTGTTGCAGCAGTTGTTGCTGCTGCAGCAGTTGTTGCTGCTGCAGCAGTTGTTGCTGTTTTCCAATTGATTGAATTACATACAAGCTCTCCCTTCGGGGAGACCTTAAGACACCAACGCAAAGCCAAAGAGTCAGGCCGGTTAGCCAGTTAATTAGTAGCTGGTGCTGCAGCAGCAGCAGAGGCAACTGTGGCTGTCGCTGCTGTCCTTGTGCCAGTTGTGAGTGGGCTGCACTTGATGTGCTAGGTGGGAGGTGGCAGGAGATGGCAGCCCAAGATGCGAGATGTAGCTGAGATGAGGCTGGAAAATAAGCAAGGAAATCTCGTGGAGAAACCAATCAAAGTCCGCTCAAGGATGTTTATTTCAAGATATTATCTTTAGCTTTAGAGTTAACTTTATGCTGTTACAGAGGTTATTATTATAGGCTGTAGGATATATACATATATAAACTTTAAAAACCTCTGTTTATATATCTTAATTCATATTTTAGGAAATATAGTAAATACTAACGGCTTTTAATGCAATTTTTCATAATTTATTTTTACTGGTCACTGCTCTACTTTTACTCCTCGCGTCCAGAGCCGTAATCCCCAATTCAAGGGGATTCAAAGCTTATGCTATCTCTCCTTCAATTCAGTAAGCTTGTTCATAGCTCTTTAACGTCTAATCCTGGCGATACTTTCAGATATTTTCAGCAACCGTTTTTAATCTTGCAGGCCGCAATCCTTTAAGCCGCTTCCAATTCAAGTAGACAGCAGATACTACATCACCATTAGCATTGCCTGCTCCCAATCACTCACTGTCCCATTGCATAAGCCATCAACCTGGGTACCTCTCCCAATTGCCCAGCCTTTACACCCCCGCCCTGTACAGTGTTCACCCGCTGTGGAAAACACGAAAAACCGCAGCAACCGACGACGAACTTGTCCTTAAAATGTCAGCCAAAGTGTTCATTAATTTGTGCCTCTGTCTCCCTCCTGCTCCATTTTGTTTATGATTGCGGCGTGTATGGCATGTGTGTGCCACGAGTGTGCGAGTGTGTGTCTGTGTCTAGTCATTGATCATGAATTCCATGAGCTTGGCACTCGCCGTATGCGTCATTCGAGGCACTCGAGAAAATTCTAGTGAATTGGGAAATATTATCAAGAAAAAGTGCATTTTTGAATTTGAAAATTTAACAAGTGTAAAAAGTTTAGAATAACTTTCTTGAGGTCTTTCTACATATTTAAATATTTATATTGGGATTCTTTAAATCGATATTTAAGAATTACATTCTTTTTGAAAAATACATTTTTTTATTAAAATGTATAATTTTAAACATAAGATAATTTCTGGATACACAATATTGTTATATTTCTGTTTTGCCAAACTTTCCTCTCAGTACCGTTATATGCATGTGCCACCAGCAATTGGCGACACAATTTTCGCAGTCTTTGGCATGTGCCACCTCCCCCCCAGCCCCGCCTCGCGTGCCCTCAAAAAGCCGCAGCTCAACCTACGCAGGTAAAATAATCTCTGTGTGTGCCTGCCCCTGCCTGTGTGTGTTGCCAGTAGTTTGTAATTCTCATGTAAAAGTCGCGCCAAATGCAAAATGGCCCTGCGAGAAAACGAAAAAAAAAAACAAACAGAAAAAAGCGAGCAGATACAAGAGCGCTGACTGACGGCATGCCACGCCCCCCTGAGCAGGCCGCCCCCTTTGCAGGCTGCCTGGCTGCCATCAATCTCAATTGCTTCGCGTTTTCATATGCGACTCTTCGATCATTTTGCAGGCTGACAGGGCAACAGGCAACAGGAACACAAGCCACGGCACAACGGTAATAAAAATTGCAGATTTGTCACAGCAATTGTTGTGTTTTTTTTTTTATATTGTAAAGTTTTTGTTTTTCTTTCTGGCCTGATTCTTGTTTATTTTTTGCCTACGTCGTCGTGTGCCTGTAATTACTTTTTATGGCGGGGTGTATGAGTTTTTTCGCTCTGCGTTTTTTTTATTTATTTCCCGAATGCCTCGCTCTCGTTGTTCTCCGTTTCTGGATTTATCTCGCCCGAATGTCTACGCGTGATTAAACGCTTAAATTGCCAGATATGATATATCCCAGAGAGCCTGTCGCCGGGGCTGACAGATATGTAGATATGGCCGCAGATTGGATAGGATTGTCTTCTGGTTTCGAAAGTCTCCGAAGCCAGCAGCAGCAGCAGTCTGCCTGTCGATGTTCGTTGTCTGTTTCTTGTCCTCGTTTATTCTCCAATAAATTGTCTTCAACGGACAGAAAGAGAAGTGTGACAAAGACTGGGCTACCAGAGGTATCAGGACGGAGAGTTTGGGATATGTATTTATTATAAGAAATAGTAAAAATCTTGAAGAAGTATTTAATATAAAAAATGGATTAAATGATTGGTTAGTTTATGCAGTTATTCTTTGAGTAGGACTCTAATTTTGTCTTGATTTAATTATATATAATCCTAATCCCCTTTCCTAGCCTATCCATCAATACCTTATAACTTATCAATACCGGCTAGACTCTTGCTCATGTAAACACTTAAACTTGAGAGCGTTATTCAAATGAAGATCGTTGTTTTTCACACGATCGTCACTTCTCACACTAAAACTTAGACTAAAATCGGGTATTTTTAAGGCACAGCTTAGGACTTTATTTAGCGCCCACATTCTCTCTGACACTCTGGCACTCTGACACCCTGTAAAGTCGTCACTTCACGCTTAATTAGGCGCATTGTACAAATTGCTTTATCGCGGGGCCTAAGCCGTCTTAAACTAAAGACATAAAACGCGCTTTTCTGTAGGACCGAAAATGGTCAAAACATGAAATCCTATTAGACAAATTGAAATTACAAATGAGACAGCGACGAAATTAATTTATTAATTAGTCACACTCCATTATGGTCGGACAAAGGAGGGGGAAAAGAGGGGGATAGGCAGACAGTAGCCAGCGACATCAAATGCTGCCCACATGCGTTGGTGTTTTGGGTCTGGGAAAAGCGCTTGACAGATGGAGTGGAAGTTAAACAGAGAGAAAATACACAATTTTAACTGGTTAAAATTTTGTTACACAAAATTTCAATATATTTCAAATGAGTTTTAGTGATACTTCCCTATTAATTTAAACTTAACTCTTTTCCTACAAATTTAAATGGAATCTAAATATTTTTAAACAGCAGGCCTTGATTTCTGGTATATATTTTGTGTTTTCCAACCAAGTATGCTTTGACTTTTATTTAGTCAGCTGTACAATCTCAAAACTCATAGAGCTCAGTTTAAAGTCGAAATTCGAACTCTTGGGACTGTTTCAAAGCGGAACAAAAATCCTAAAATCGCAACTAAAATTTAAAATTCCAAATTTTTCCAAAAGCAAAAAGTAAGCAACTTTGTTATTTTAATTATTGGGAAAGTGTGTCTGCAGTTTAATACTCCTTGAATCTAGCAACTAACCATGTGCAGCTATCCTTGCTATCCCTGCGCCGCCCTGTGCCCCTGTGGTGGCAGTGGACCAAGCGGCTTTTACGATCCGTGCTTCGGACCCTATAATGGACCCTTCAACTCCTGGTGCGGGCCATGTGGTCCTGGCTTTTGGGGAGGTAGATGTTGCTGACTTAAAAAAATTTGAAAAAGCTGCTGTTAGTATAAAATCAAAGGTAATCCTTCTAACATTCTCCTTTGAATATTTTATATTTATAATAATTTTCATTTAGGCATACAAAATAGCTGGAAAAAATTGATTGAAAGCCTAATGGAATTTATGTAACAGTCGTAAGAGTCGAATTTTGATTCAATAAATCTAACACCATAAAATCCCTGTAGTTCTTATTTACATTTAAATAATGAAGTCGTACCTAGCTTACATTTAAATTCGATTTAGACTCTTATTTTTCTCTCTGTGAAGCTGAAACTGAACCTCAAGTCAAAGCTGTCCAAGCCATTCCTGGTGTGAAAAGGTGCCGGTGTTTGGGAATCCAATTCGAGGCACGCAACACGCTGCAACAACGCTTTCTGTGTGGGTTGTTCTCCAGCAGCCGCAACAGCGGCGGCAACAACGGCGACGACTGACATAATCGTCGATAAGCGATCGCTAATTAAAATTATTAAAACCAGAAATGAGCGGCGGCGGTGGCGGACAATGAAAATGAAATTTGTGCCATTCTGGAGTCCAGAGCCTATCCCGGCTATCCGGATATCGCAGCTCGATCTGTGGGCTCCATTTTGGCCAGTTCTTGGACAGGTTGTTGGCAAGACAATTGCACTGCCAACGGGCCAAAGGAGTTATCATGGGAACCCGTAGCCCCAACTACTGCAGAGCCTTCGCCGGCATTTGGTTCATTTATATTTCGGTTTCAGCCTTCATCATTATCAAGTCGACTCACAGAGATAGCCAAACTTGGGCGAGAAGTGAACGTTAGCCTCTCGAAATGAGGGAGGCAATTTGGGCAAAACGGCAAGCAGCTAATTAAGACTTTTTCTGGGTGTCGCGCGATCGGGTCTCTCTGCTACATGCCGAGCATAATTCATATCTGAAAATCTGGCAGATCTGTATTCCTCATATTTCTGTTTTCATGCCAATCTGAGTCTCAGTTTTCTGTTGTCGGGCTTATAGAGTTATACAACCTGAAGAGAAAGTTTCTTTCGACTGAAGCTGGAACTCGAAGCTGGTGCTGTAGCATTTTGTATTTTTAGCGCCATAAATAAGCGTTTTTATTAATGGCAGCCCATTAACCCAGACTAATTAATTAACAAATCCCAAAATACATATCCACCGGCAAAACAAATAAGCCTGCGGTCCCAAAACATTTAAGACAAGACTTCGGCTGTCCGACTAACTGACTGACTGAAGACTGTCTGTGGGTTCGATCGTCGAGATCACGTTGTTCCCATCCAAAAGTCAGCCGCTGGTGATGAGTTTTCAAATGATGCGTATCAATTTTATTTGAATTTTTTTCATATCAAATATTTATGAGCGCTCGTTAGATCATTCATGCTTTCAAGCTGAAGAAAATGTGAGTTGTGGGATGCGTTTGAAAGGGAACTTTTTTTTTAGGAAAACTGAATTGAAAAAAAAAAATGAAAAAAATATTACATATAAAAAATATTGTTAAGCTTGAGAATTACTTTTAAATTCACAAATTATAAGTAAAACTGTGTTATTTTTTGTATAAATCTTCAAGAGATGTTCACAGTTTCATTAGCTATCAATGATCTAGCCCCGAAGTTCACATCCAAACCTGTGAAGCTTCCATGTATCACTTTTGTGGGGCTGTATCTTTTCAACATAAATCTGAAGAACGCCCACGTTTGTCCGAGTTCGATTTCCAATGCTGCCTTTTGTTTTGTCCCTCAGCTCAGCTCGACTAATTTGCGGTGCGTGGAATTTTGGGCTTCGGCTTGGGGTTTTCTTTCATTGTCAAAGTGTTTGTCGATTTGTGAAAAGCGTTTAATAAATGCTGTAATAAATATTTGAGAGATCCCTCGATCTCTCAATCCCTCGATTCGAACAGCCAAAGACAATGGGCCACATTTCACGTGGATGGGCTCGATGAAAAAGCCTGTGTACGGGTAAGTACAAGCATTTATTCAGCGTGCGGTGGCTTATAAAAAATTCATTGAGGCAATTGTCTGCGTTGCAGATTATCTGCAATATGTTCCCTCCCACAGGTCAAGCGTGCACATCAATTACTTTGGCACAGGCCTTAAGAGATTCGGATTCGGATTCGGTACCCGGGAATCTAGACAGGAAACGCACACACACAGGCAGGCAGAAAAGAAAATAAAATACACACACAGTCACAGGAGTACACACACCATACAGCACTTTGTTGACCTCTCAATTTAACGCTTATAATGCCAGGAAATGCCAACTTTAAGCAAGACACCAATGGAGAAGAGCCTGAAGATGAGGCTGCTGCAGACAAGGTAAGTACACTGGAGAAATATTATAGAGCTTTGAGAAAGTTAAATAAAATAAATAATGTGCCTATAGAAAAGTATTGCACGAGTAAATTTCCTATAAGCTCACTTTAATATATTCCGTTTTATATTTTTTATGTTGTAAAGATTATCTTTTTCAAGGGACGTAAATTATTTATTCGTCTTTAACTTAATTTATCTCCCTAAAGCCAGTTACAAACAGTGTAATATTTTAAAGTGGAATAAAAATATATATTTTTAGCTAAATAAACCTAATTTTAGTTAGTTTTATGTTCAATTTACCCATAAAAAATATATTTTTTGCTGTGCAAAATTACCCGCAAAGCCCGCTCGTTGTCTATGGAGAGTCACTTGATCTCGGCGTTGATTGTGCGTTGATTGTTTTATTATGAAGATGTCGATAGTATAGTAGGGTTGGCCTGCAGTTATGGCTATATTATTAAGCTAATCAAATGCACTCCACTCGCGGATCTCTGATGAGTTTGTCAACAGCAAAAGCAATTGGGAAAAGCTCTCACTCTCTCGCCTGACCTGTCAACCCCTGATGGGATGATCACCCGAGGAATTCCTGGCACTCGTTTCCATCTTCATTACCGATGTGCAGTTGCATTGGCAATTGCCTGGGCCCACATATCTAATTAGCCGATCCATTAACGTGGCCCAGGCCATGTTGACACCACAGCGCCAACAATCGGCCATTAGGCGACTGTCAATGCTTTTATTATAACTTTTTATAATTCTCGTTGCATTTTTCACTCCTCTCTCTCTCTCTCTCTCTGTGCTGGCTGCAACATTTCATTAATCGAGTCACGACATTAGACATTCAACAGGCCCAAAAGCAGGCAGCTGGAGAGCTGGTGGCTTTGCCTTTCGGCCTGGCTACACTTGGCGAAAATTAAGCAATAGTCTGGGGGTAATTTTTCAACTGAGTTAGGAAATATTTGCAATCAGAAAAAAGGTTTTTTAAAGAAGTTCTTCATTTATTATAGGTAATTAGGGAAATTTAGTTAAAATGCTCAAATGAAAGGGTCCTCTTGTATAAATATACAATAAACCGAATATTAAATGAAAATCTATACATATTTTGAGACCCTATTTAATTTCAATTTAATTTAATATTTTATACTTTTAAAACGAATTCCATTACTTTAAAAACAACCCCAAAATTAGGGTGCTTTTTATACATTTTATATTTTATTTTGATAAGTTTATGTTTTTTTTTCAGTGTCTTCGTATGGTACTTTGTAGCTAAACATTTTTCCTAGCCAGCCAAAAATTGCTTTGACAACTTTATCGCTGCACAGCATCGACAACGGGGCGACGTCAAAGCCTTCGCTGACAGCTGCGGGTGGCAAGCGGGGCGGGGAGCTGAAATTCACAAGGGGGAAATATCGGAACATTAAACATTTCCCAGCTGATAAACTGTCAACTGCTCAGGGCCCTCGGCCCAAAAGGAATCTAAATTAAATCATATAATCGCTATGACGGATTGCAGCAACGCTCCAAACAAAAGACTTCGGCAACGAACTTGCCGAAAAAAACAAACGCGGCCACACACTTATATGTACCTTTGCTTGGGCTAATGGATATACCAATATATATAGGCGGCATATCCGCAACGTTGTATATATATTTATATACATGTATATATGTGGAGCTGCATATTAATTGCAATATCAATGCCCTGACTACCGTTGCCAATTGTTGTTGTTTGCTTATGAGGCTGCTATTGTTGTTGTTGCTGCTTGGCTATATGCCATTTGCTGCTGGTGCCTCGTTAGCGCTCGACTTTAGTTGAAAATGTTGAGTTTCTCTAGGTATCTGAAGTGGCAATAAAATCTTAAATACTCTGCTAAATAGAGAGATTATAAGGAAAGGCAGTGAGTGAATGAAAGAAAATATTGCCTGCAGAAATTTGAATTACAAATGATGAAACATTAAGAGGTGATTAAATGGGTAGTTTAATTAAAATACCAATACTTCTTGTATATAACTCCACATAATTTCTTTAGTTAATACCACGTTTTAATAATCTTTCATATATCTATTGTAATATATTAAAAAAAACAAAATTACTACTCAAATGCCATTTATTTAACCTATTTAAATTTCATATGCTATATTTTTTTAGTGTCAATATAAATGCAGATTGAGCTGTTGCTTATTATATAATCTGAGATTGAATTTTCCAGGTAATAAAATATATTTAACATAACTAACTGAGGCATTCAATTCATTGTAATTGAATTTAATCCTTTAAACAGACATTACTTTTTATTAAAATAAATCCTTTAAGCCTTTTAAGTAGTATAATAATTATTTAAATTTATTGTATTTAAATAACTTACAATTTTAAAAATAAAAATGAATCCTTTTTTTATATCTGCAAAATAAGCTGCTAAATTCCAAAGCACCCTTTACAAGGCAGGGCACAACAATAGAATTGAAATACTGCAGCGCCGAGATCCAATGTGGGGGCGTTGCAAATGAACTTTCCCACACACTCCATTGATTCAATTACGTGTCGCTCGCTATGCAGCTATATATACACATTTATATGTATTTATAACCATGAGACTTTAGCAGCGCCATTGCATGTTAGTTAGCATTTAGTTGGCTTCCATTTCGCCGCATAATGAGAGCTGCTTCGAATGCACAACGCCTGCCCCCATATCATTATTATTATTACGATTTTCGCACTTTAATTTATGCACCTGCTGCTGATTCGTGGAAATGTTTTTCTGCTGCCGTGGCTTTTCAGCTTCTCAGTTTCTCAGCTTTTCAGTCTCTTTGGCTGGCATGGCGGCCACACCCACCCGCAGCAACTAATCGATTTTGTCTAGCTATTTATGGCCAATAAATTTCACTTTCAGTTGGGTCTGGTGTGTCCCGACTTCATATTTAAATACACGCGATAATTTATCTAATTTTTGTGGCTTTATTTAAGTCGGTTTTATGGTTGGCTTAAGAGGAGCTACCTGAACTAGTTGGCTGCACAGTGAAAAAAAGCTCAAACACTGTATTTATTCAAATATGTAATGGATTTATGAGGTGTTGAACGAACTGGTGAACAACTAAAAGAGTACTTGTTAAAGACTAGATTGGTAATTGATATAAAAACCTATTATTAACTTTAGTAATTCTTTATAGATTTTTTCTCTGTGTTTTAAAAGGGATTAAGAAGACTTACGATCGCTGCTCATTTGGAATTCGAGGTTGTGGGTCCACAATTAGCCTTAATTGATCTGATTACAAGATTTGTGGCTGGGTTTTAGCCATCGCGGGGGCATTCTCGGGTTACCCCCATGCGAGATCCGATCGATTCACACAGCGTTGAGCACCTGGTCAGCGGTTTCCACTGTGCCTTGACCCAACCCACGGTGAACTTTAGCGAAACGTACCCACAAATATCCAAAAATAACCAAAAATAGCCGAAAACAATTGCAATTGCATACAGGCCCGCACAGTTTGTATTATTGGTTTGAGCTTAGTCTTTACTTTTTTGTTGCGTTTTCATAACATGACAGCGTTCTCGAAATGGGGGATTTTCTAGCCTCTATTTTTTTGTTTTTCTTTTTTGGCTATCAGTATCAGTGAGTGAGTAAGGCAGTAAAGCAAAGCGGCAAATCTGCAAAAGGTCATAAAATGTGTTTACTTGCCGGTCGTGTAAATTTTTACACGCCGAATCGCAGCAAAAACCGCGCCGCCAATTGTTCGCCACAGCGACTGACATGCAACTCAGAGGAGTCACAGTCAGAGTTGCAGACTTGGCCTAACGTTTAGGCCCAAGTTAAAAACTTAAAGTTTGGAGCTGACTGCGAGGAGCATTCAACTGTCAACAGTTACTACCGAAACGACAAGAGCCGCCAAATGCCGCCAAATAACTCAGAGCGCTCAAATCCGCCATTTCGGCAACTACAAATCACTTTTACTGCCTGCTAACTTGGCCCAAAGTTGGGCTCCAGCCTCAGTCTCAGTCTCAGTCTCAGCTGCAGCGCCCGTCGCCGTCCACTCTCGAATGGCCGAAAGGCCCCCAAAAACAAATCACTGTTGCCGCCGAAAACCCCCGAAAATCGCTGCGGTAAAAAATTATATAAAGTATAAATAAAATTCTCTAAATATTTGCGCGTCGATTTTCCATTTAGCCGCCGCAGACAGGCATCGCCGAGCTGGGCAATTAAGGTGCAATAATTTCGGATCATTAGGTTAAATTTGTCACGACCCGCTGCACGACTTTAACCCCCCCGTGGCCCCGGCCCTAGCTCCGGCTCCTGTCCAAAAAAAAAAGAGACCCCAAGGCACTAGGCTGTCCGACAGAATGTAAAAGCTTAAGTCTCTGGACAAGTCGGAGAGCTGTCCATTTGGTGGCTAGTCGATGTCCATGGATTGGCCCCTGGCAGCCATAATTTCGGAGCGACGTCGACTGTGGATTTTCATTGGGCACTTGGAAAAATGCTTAAATCGATCTAGTTTGTGTTTGCTAATTTGCATATTTTATATTTTAGTATTTTAAATAGAGAAATAATTGGGATAAGGCTTCAAGAAGTTCTTAAATATTCAAATTATTTAACCAAAAATGTTAGCAGTATTTTTATATGATAATTTTTGACATAACTAAGTAAGAAGATTAATCGTTTTAAATCGGTAAGCTTTTCTATGTTAGTTTTCATGAGGTTAATAAATCTGCATAGTGAATTTAATATTTTTAAAAATTAAAATTTTTCTAAATTTTGTACAATTTCAATGATGTAACTAAAAATTTTGAAAAAATTTTTGTAAAATTGTATTCCTATAGAAAATGGCTAGAAACACTTGACTTTTTATGCTGATCAAGAATATATATGGTTTACAGTGTCGGAAATGACTCTTTCAATACGCTACATTCTTCTGACTAAGATTCTAATACAGCTGGAATTTTAGTGTTAAATAAGTATTTAAATAAATTGACATATGAATAGTATTTTACTTAATTTTTTAATACATTTTTAAGCCCTTAATGAAATATATAAAACAAAAAAACTTTTTTATCTAAATATCCTTTTAAATATTCCATAATTGAATTTACTTTATATTTCATTCATTATTAGTAGTCCTCATAAAAATATTTGTTTCTGTTATTTTAAAATAAAATTAAGATACCTTCCCCCAGTTTTTTCTGTGCATAATTTCGCTTATGCACTAGGTGGCGCTTTTTACAAATTATGACACAATTTGCGGGCCAAATTTGGTAAGCGGTTGACATTTGGCCATGTTTCTTGTCGATTGTCATCGTCATCGGCTATCGGCCATCGGCTAAACCCACTGAACGAACGAACGGCTGATCGGCTGGCAACTGAGCGCTATCAACATGGCAAGTTGACAACGCACACCGGCAACATGCAACGTGCAACGCGCTTAGTCTAATATGCAATATGCAACATGTTGCCTTGCGCCGCGAAAGTGACGCGTGGGCGAGATCCCACAGACTCTGGCTGCCATTTTCATGTAATCCCAGCTATTAGCAGTGGCAGGGGACTCTAGGAGAGGAGCTGGAAGGGGGCCTTGCGGCGAGTGCATCCAAAATGTTGCATTCCACAAATCGATTTCGCTGTGCACACGCACTGACCGCAATTTTGTGGCTTTGCTCAATGAATCATCGCAGCCTAGTGGTGGGGTTACTTTTCGATATATTTATATTTTATCAATACGAATTTGTTATTAAAGGAAACTTTTTTAAGAGATTTTGGAGTAT
>JAEIHY010010104.1:0-19980 GCA_018904565.1 Drosophila tsacasi
TCAAGTGAACCTCAGATTACTTTCAATTATACTGAATTATATCGAGGTGAACTAAAAGCGTGCTAATAGGGAGACCGCGACGGCCGCTTAATGAGCTTAAAAATAAGACGAGAAAGACTGATTAAAAGTACATTCAGCTGCTAAATACATATCATTTTTTAGCTTCTTCTGCTGGCATTTTATTAATTCCTGCCAATTATCGATTTCCAAGATTAAATTTAACTTTTCAAAAATATTGCCAGTTGAAATTAATTTTACAAAGTTCACTCATAATTTTTTGGCTGCAGCAAAAGCAATCAAATTATATTAACATCCAAGTAGTCGGCAATGCGATGAAAGCGTCTCTCGAAGCGTGATCTAAATCAAGAGTCGGCAGGCTAATAAATTCAAGGAAGATAAATCAATAGAGATGGGAGGAAAAGGCGAAAAAAATCTGGATTTTGTGATGATGGGGGAGAAGGATGGCGAAGGCCAATAAACAAAATTTTGTCCCAAGGGAAAATATGCAAATTTTCCATTAAATGATATTATGATTTTGTTGACTGCCAAAATATTTATACAAATAAATGACAATATAATTAAATTAAATTTAAAAAATATTTACTCTCCCTATGGCAACGCTCAATGCTCGACGTACAACGTGGCGTATGGATAATACATATTACGTATACGTATTCTTGGCAACAACACAGTTTGCGCATTACAAGGACGAAATGTATCTGCACGCACAGCGCGCCTTCGGTGTCAATCCGGATCGTCATTATCGCCTGCTGCACGCCTCCGCCGAGGATAAACCAAAGATAATCGTACTCTCTGCGGTGGTAATCGAGGCTGATGGCCTCGAGGCGAAGGATGCCAATGGTAAGCCAGCATTTTCCAGCTTTCCACACACTCGGCTCTGTCACATCGTTGCCCCTGCGCCCCTCCAATGTATCAATCTGTCCATCTATGTATCGTGTGTAAATATTTTTAGTTTGTAAATTGATTTTGCGGCTACTGCGGTAATTGCATTATGAAGCCCTCTGTGTGTGCCTCTCCCTCTCTCTCTATATGTGTGGGCAAATCAAGAAGCCAAACGAGGCGTCCATAAACGTAGCACCATGTGCGTTGACTATTTCCCCCAATTATCCCGTATTTTCGGAGCCTTTTTGTTTGTCTTTCTCACAGTTTTGCTTATGCCTCTTCGTGGTTCTCTCTGTCTCAATGTTCGTTCAATAAATTTGCAATTTAATGCTTCCCATTTTGTTCATTATGCTCAAGAGCAGAAGCCTCACAACCAGAAAATAGGAGTGCACTATGAGAAATCTTACTAGAATGTTAGGAAAATGTAATCAATATTTATTGAACCTTTATGACATTTAAATTAAGTTTAATTTTGAATTTTAAGTAGAATCTTGCTCTTAGTTTAATGGAAACTGCTTTATATTTTTCATAAAATATGTTTACTTCAATTGCCACTCTAAATTTTTCGCTGTGCATAAGCAGCAGCAGCAGCCTCATCGAAGGCAACGCAATTTCGCATTTTAATGTGCTCAAGGATGTGTAAGGAATACGTTGAGTGCTCCTTCGTCTGCGTCTACTTCTGTTCGAACATTTTTCTACCGCCTCCTGAAGTCCTGCCTCCCTGTTACCCGCCTTCTGGTGCCCTGCCCCCTTGTGACCTGCCTCCCATTCGACAATAGTGCAGTGGCAGTGGCAGAGGCAATGCCAATGTTAGTGTGCCGTCTGCCATCTGCTAAATGTAGCGATGACGGCCAACGTCTGGAAGCCCTACCAAGTAGGCCAGAATGGGTGATGGGAGACGGGTCCCTGTGTGGAGGGACGAGGAGGATGTGGCCCTGGGCAGATGGCAAACAACTCGTTGCCAATGAAACGTGGCTGATGAGTGCGGCGGGCTGCCTTTGTCTTGGCGCCGTTCCCCACTGGCAAATAAGCTCCGAAAGCCGAGAATCAGGTTCTGTTCAGTTCAGTTCAGTTCCTTTCGATACGACTCGGTTTTCATTAGCAGCCAGTGACTCCTGGCCTGGACTTGGACTGGGCCTGGTCAAGCGTGAAAGGCAAGAACCGAAATTGGTCATTACAATGAGTGCTGCCACCATGCGCAGAGGTCCGAATTTCGAATGAATCATTTCTGGGCGGGTAATCGATTTGCCTTCGGAAGGAATCGGTTTTAGTACATAATCAGTATTGGGTAATTCAATATGCGTTCCCTTATTTGCAGCCATTTTGAACCAAATTAAATTAATCGTGTCGAAACAATGTCCCCACGGCAGTACAACTGTTTCAATTATGTTTGGGAAGAATCGTATTCTTTGTGGAAATTCTTAATCTTGACAGCGGGCATCTGCGGCTGCTGCTGGGTTTATGGGCTAATAGCTCATGGCTCATGGCACACGGCTCTTGGCTGTGCGCGTAAATCACAGGCACTCAATAATTGAGCGGCACTTTATGCAAATGAAATGTTAATCATACGCAATGTGTGACTGGGACCAGCTGACGCCACGCTGTCCCCGCGGGCAGTGCCATTAATTGGCATTTAATGTCATCGGGGCGAGCTTCTTCATTAATGCGGCGCCATTTCTCATTCCTTTGCATCATTATTTCCCTCTCCTTTTTTCGTATCCATGTCTTTCGTTTCTCGGAAATAAATATATAATTTAATGCTGTCTCCATGTATTCTTTTCTTTTGTTCATAAAGGGATTACTTAAATATTTAACAGATTTTTAATAGGTATATATATTCTTCGCTGACTCTATTTAAGTGTTATTTATTGCTCTTGCAGGTTTCTCGGATCCGTATTGCATGCTGGGCATCCAGCCGGACGGAGACGGTTGTCCGCCCGTGTCGCCGCTGCCGCTGCCGCCGACGCCGCGCGCCCTGTCCGCGGACATGAGCGGTGGCTTCGATAACAGCGCCACGGACTCGCCGCCGCATCGCAAGCACAGCTTCCGGCTGAGCTTCAAGCGGCGGGAGGCGGGTCGACGGGAGCAGCGCGACTCACTGGGCGGCCCGGTGCCGGCCAAGCTCATTAAGGCGACCAGCATCAAGCCACACACTCTGACCCCGAAGTGGAATGAGAAGTTCAAGTTGTAAGTGAATTAATTGTAACACAGAAAACAATATACAAATAATTTGTAAACAATAAATGATATAACAGAGACTCTAAATTTCAAATTATAATTTTACTTTTATAAACAATAATATTTACAAAATATTGGGTAATACAAATATCACTCTTGATATTTAAATGTAATAAACAGATTCATTTTGCTCTCTGCACATTTTGGGTAACAATTTAATTCGATTTAATTCGCGGCACTTTTGTTATTCAATTACTTCCTTTTGTAATTTAAATAAAATAATTAGAAGCTGGCAGGCGTCCTTTCTTCCGCCTGGTCGGTTGATAAATGAAGAAATTTGGCATCCAAACCAAACAAATCATTGTGAGCCCTGATCTCTGTCACATGCTCAACGATTCGCTTCAATGCAGAACGTAATTTACGAGTTGTAAGCCATAAAAGAGGGAAATTCATTTACATTTTCCATAAAATTGAAACGCAAATGCACATGAAATGTTCCATAAGAAATGCAATGAAATGTTATGGTGCAATTTCAATAAAAATGGAAAACCAATCAAACAGGAAAAAGTGACACCCTAACAAGGTCTTATATATTTATCTTAATATAAACTCTGGATACTTTTTAGAATTATATTCAAATGCTAAACAAATAAATCTATACAGATTAATGTAACTACAAAAAAGTATTCTTAAACAGTTCAATATAATTTTTCATATTTTAATTAAAGAATTTCAAGATAAACAAAACTCTTTATAAAATGCCTAACTAAGCATAAACCTCTTTTGTCAGCTTATCACTTCCCAGAAATAAATAAATACACATTGTTGATTGATTTCAAACCAAAGCGGATTTTCCATGGACTTTCTGGGAAATCAACGACAACACACACTGTGGGAACGTTGTTTCAATTTGAAAGCAAGAATAAATCATGTAATAAATTAAACGAAGCACAAAGCCCGAGCAAATGCTCCGGGAAAACGTACCATAAACACATGCTAACATGTACCAAGGTTTTAATAGGAAAAATATGAACCAATTTGTACATAAATTAAACACAAATCTGAGTATTCCATAAGAGTGTTACACTTTGTATCCTTTATTGCAGCGACATAGATGACATCAACACGGACACGTTTCACCTGGACATTTGGGACCACGACGACGAAAGCTGCGTCCTAGACGCCGTCTCGCGACTGAACGAGGTCCGCGGTGTCCGCGGCCTGGGACGCTTCTTCAAACAGGTATGCCAGTCAGCCCGCCAGGGCTCCCAGGACGACTTCCTCGGGTCGGTGAACATCCCCCTGTCGGATATCCCCTCAACCGGACTGGATGCTTGGTTTAAACTCGAGGCACGTAGTCACCGAAGCACCGTCCAGGGACGAATCCGGCTCAAGTTGTGGCTGTCAACGCGCGAGGATCGGAGCACGGTGGGCGAGGAGAACCACGAGCAGCAGCTGCACAAGATCGAGCAGCTGCAAATGGTCTTCATGCAGCACGAGGTGACCACACATGAGCCGTCTTGGACCTGGTGCGGAGATCTGCCGGGTCCGGCGCTTACCATCCTCCATCAGCTGGCCGTACAGGCGGATCTATCTGACTTGCACTGCGCCATGGCCAGGTGGGTTTCTTTCAAAATAATTAAAATGAAATGGATTTCTATTTATTTTGTAAATAAATTTAACAATATTGGATTCCTACGTTTTACTTTAAATATAATTTTTGAACTTCTCCTCCTCCTATTCTAGATACGTGGCTGCCGCCAAGCTAAATCGCTCCACCCCGTTGGACCCTAAGTTCCTGCATCGTCTGCTCAGCGATGTGGAGAAGCAGTGGAACCAACCTAACCAGGAGCCACTTAGCCGTGATCTGGAGCAGTGGCTGGCGGATGCCATGAATGGTTTTGTGGAGCGTTCTCTCAACCAGATACGGCGGCATAGGGACATCTTCCCAGCGCTAAATCCGCCCTCACTGATTCGCCTGGAATTCCTGCTGCGTTGCCTGGGTCTTCTCGGCTCGATGAGGGCATTCCGGGCCGTGTGTCCCTTCAACAAGGGTGTGCGCGGCGAGGTGGTCAACGCCCTGCGCAAGGGATCGGTGATGTGGGGCCAGGCCGTGCTCCGGGAGTCGCAGGGCCTGCCCAATCCATTATCGAACTTCGTAACGACATTAACAGCCGACATTCAGCTGGGGCAGACCTACTATCATGCCCTCTTCGACAAGTGAGTGTTACACAGAAAGAAAAATTAGGGTTAAAATCTGATAAAAGGGTTAATTTAAAATATTTGGCAGTCAAAAACTGATTTAAAAAATGGTTAATATTAGATGACCATAGTTACAGGGCATTTAACTTAAGAATATATATTATTTACATTTTTCTATTGACTCTATTTTATTTTTTACAATTTTAAATATAAAATTCAAGTGCACGTTCCTAATTTTTATAAGAATATACTAAAGCTTGCAACGTAGTGAAGAATTCATTTCCGACCTTCCGAAGTCAGCTTCCTTTCTTTTTGATATAAAATATTTGAAGAAAAATTTGTTTTCCATTATTTTAATTTACCTACAAAATTTCTAAGTGTAGATTTGCGGATTACGGGATCACTTTTAGTCGCCGGTTCGGGTTAGTTACCTTTGGCCCGTCACCAAATTGAGTATGTCGGACACGTGTCGTACATAAAAGCGAGCTCCCTGCTCTAAAGTCCCTAGTACCATAGCCATCCCTCCAAGCTCCCGGTTACCATGTGAGCACACACATGCATTCCGCTCGCCTGCTGACCCAATTGAATTGTGTGCCACCCGTGCAAATGGCGTCATTTCGATACCAACTTATCCGCTATCGTCGCCGGGGGCGACTCTACACTCTACTGTCGGTCTCTAATCAGTTTGAGCATTTGTCAAATGCCCGAGTCAAAGTCATAAAGCTAACGAGCATTAATGAGGGCCGCAAAATGTTGTCATGACAGATTGCCGGCAGCGGCGTTGCCGGCAACTGGGACACTTCACAGTCCAACTGGGAGTGTTTTCCGCGGGGCAACAAGTACCATAAGTAGTGCGAATATATTTAAAAAACCCGACTCTGATAATAGATATGGGTATTGAGGGGGAAGCAACTCCATTTAGCAGGTAGGAGAAGGTTTTCAATGAAACTAACACAATAGATTTGCTCAGGTTCAGATTCAGAGAAATTTGTATATTTTTTTATAAATATTAGGGGGGAAAAATGAAAGAGCTTCTTACATCAACAAGAAGGGAAACGAGCTATTAATATAATTGCAACGAGACCTTATTTCCCTGTAATACAAGTACTTTGATTCGGGCAGCACTGTTACAGGTGACATAGCTTCAAAATCTCTGGCAAATTAAATGATAAATCGATCCACCTAACGAAGCGGATCACGTTACGCCATTAGGCCAGGCCGGAAAGGCCTTCAATAACGGCTCGTTTCGTTACGTTTCGTTTATAGGTGCATAGTGGCGCATCCTTGGCCTTCCCGCTGGACTAATCAGTCACATATTTGCCAGTTAGCGCGGCCATAAAAGAGCCTTAATGAGGACATCAAGTGGCTTACACACATAAGCCCCAAATTAATTGCGCTGTCATAAAAATGCTCTCACGTTGCCCTTCTTCTCCGGGCGTCCTGACAAGGCATTTAGCAAATGTCCAGGGGCTGTCAGTAGAAAGTGTTGAGCACTGAGTGCTGGAGGCCAGAGTCCTGGAGTCCTGCGGCATTAGCAAAATTCGGTTGGATGCTAATTGCGGCATTTTCTGGTTTTAAACACAGGCTGATGTTGGCTTTGTCTGCCGCAGGCAACGGCAGTCTTGCTGAAGGGTTTTATGTTTAGTTAAAAGTTTCTTCAAATTGATAAAATTTTGATTTTACAAGGAATTTGAAGGGTGAGCACTTTAATGGAGTTATATTTCATATTTTATGGCGAGTTTCTGCCTTATTAAATAAAAAATACTATTGAACCGAATTATTTTTCACTTAGAACCTCCAAATACCTTTACCTTAAGAAGAACTGTAGGTGTCACAATAATAATAGTTATAGTTTTAATTACACCATTTACTTACCCTTCCGATAAGTCCTTTAAGAGTTAATCCTTTGACGTAACAAAACCTCTCTCTTTTCTCCCGCAGCACGAACGGCATCCAGTACTTCAGCATCATCTACAAACAATACGATGCGATGGTGGGCGAGGAAGTGTACACCCGGATGGCCGCTGGCCAGGTGCCCGGAGTACGGATGAATCTCTCCCAGTATGCCGTGCTCGAGGGTGATGCCGAACCTGTAGACACAAAGCCCTTCGAATTGTTCCTGGCCCTGCAGGAGTTCTGCCAGCTGAAGCGTCATCTCTCGGCGCAGCCACAGCCGCCGGAGAAGCCTCTAGCACTGAGCCAGAGCCATGAGTGGTTCATACCGACGCTGGAGCGTTGGATGATGGTGAGCAAGGCCAAGGCTCTGCAGAGGATTAGGGCGGCCATCCGCATGGATGCCATCTGTGAGGGCGAGCGCATTGTGCGGTATAGTAGCTCCTCCGTGGACACGGCCAGCACGCTGCTGAACATCAAGGAGTTCTGGAAGGTGATGAACTGGCCGGACGAGGACACGGCCATCATGCTAGAGTCCCAGCTGATCGACGTGGTCTGCTCGGCGGCGATGCACTACTGCGATCTCATCCACACGGCGCTGGCAGACAGTGGCTACTATGAGCAGCAGGGTCCGTTCCGCTGCTCCGACGACATGTGCGTCACGGTTAACAATGTGGAGTATGTGCGTCGCACGCTGGCCGAGTTCCGGTCGGATGAGCAGCCGCTGGAGGAGTCGGCCGACAACCTGCTTGAGTCTAGTCTCACACACATGGAGAACCGGACCGAAAGGATCCTGTCCAAGCTGGCTCCGCTCATGCAAATGTCCCTGCAAAAGGCCATGTTTCATTTGGCCTGGTCCCCGGACTCGTTGCCGGCCAACCAGGCCATTGTACCGCTGTTGGAGTACCTGGACTGCCACCTGGCGGCGCTGAATAGCGCTCTGCTCACGAAGAACTTCAATCGATCTCTGCGTTTCATCTGGAAAACGGTGCTGGGCGAGATGTCGCGACAAATGGAGACGGGCGACGAGACGGACAAGCCCACGCATTTTCATAAGCGTTTGTACGAGGCGCTCCAGCTGCTCATCGACTTCTTCCACGCCGAGGGTCAGGGCTTACTCCTTGAGTGTCTGCACACGGAGGACTTCTGGCGCATAGAGCAGAGGCTGCAGTTCCATAAGACGGACACGGACCGACTGATCGACATGTTCTACATGCAGCGCCTGAGGGAGCAGCTGATGGCAGTGACTCCCTCGCCTTATGGATCCCTGGCGGTGAGGGCCTACTTCAACCATGACTCGCTCTGTGTGGAGGTGTTGCATGCCCGAGATGTGGTGCCCCTGGATCCGAATGGCTTCAGCGATCCCTTTGTGGTTATCGAACTGCTGCCCCGAAGGATATTCCTGCACTGCATGGAGCAGCAGACGAATGTGCACAAGGTAATACTTTATTTTCCTTTAGCAATTGGTTTTGTAAAGAAAGTTAAATCTATCAATATATCTGCTATAATCTTGAACTCATTATATATCTACTCCAGCGAACTCTGAACCCCATATTCGATGAGTGCTTTGAGTTCTCTGTGACCCTGGAGCAGTGCCTAACCGAGGGCGCCATGATATGTTTCACAGTGATGGACCACGATGTTCTGACAGCCAACGATTTCGGAGGCGAAGCCTATCTGGCCCTGGGCAACATACCCGGGGTGGCGGACTACAGCACCAGTGTGGACAACTTCCACGGGCTGAAACAAATCGAGCTGCCACTCATGGAGCAAAAGGATAAATGTGAGTAGAAAAAAAAACACCATTAAACCCTTAAGGATGGTATGTTAAGTGTTATTTTCCTCCTAATCCCTCCCCCTAAAGGCAATCCCATTTTGCAAATCCTTGAGGTGAGAATCAACGACAAGCAGGCCCAGGACTTTGTGCGCAAGCAGAAGGCGCGCTTCATCAACTGATTCTTGGATGGATTGAGACTAAGGCAGGACAACAGATCGAACCGTTTGTAAAACGTTTCCAGCAGAGCAGAGCAATGTAATTGCATCGACGACTATAACTAAACCGAAGCTAAACCTTAGCTACCTAGTATCCTCCAAACCAGCATTGTATGTATTGTACCTACTCTAGTTGTTCGACAAAGACTCCTCCTTCTCTTCAGTTTGTAAATGTTAGCGAAGAATCGAAATTCAAATGGTGCAAAAGTGACGAGCAACAGGACGGGGGGAGCTCCCCCATCCCCCGCAGCTTAAACAAAATTACGGATAAAAATTATGGATTAAAATTTGACACTTACACGGACACACACCAAATTAGGGACTTAGTAGAAGCCAAGCATTGCTGAAATTGCCACAAATTGGGCAATCAAAGAAATCGTAATTATCAGAAACCATGAAACACGCAGAATTCAAACTACCAGATGCGTTTTGAAGACTTTTACCCGGCCAACGCATGAATACAACATATACACACATTTTTGGGTCAATTTAAACTATACGAATATACATATATATATCAGCAAAGCAACAGCGTGTATACTTAACAGATACCAGTGACAATTCAGCACCTTTTCTATACGCCAGTGAAAGCCAAGAAACAATCAAAATTTGCGTAACTCTGAGCTTCTTTGAAATCCCCCCAGAAAACCAAGAACACGAAACACAAGACATACTATACAAGCAGGAAGCTATTTACAATATATAGTATATATATATATATATGAGATATGACGATGAGATATATGTACATGATGTGTACAATTATATATCACGCCCAAAGGACAGTGTAACTAAGTCTAAAGTATATTTGTAAACTATTTTCTGAGCACAGATTTTGTATAAATTTATTAGACACGCGCTAGTCCCCCGAGAGGCAGCCTTCGGCTCTTTTGCTTATACTTAGGGCTTTTCCCCATGTCTTTTATCCCCACCTCTGCCCCTGAAAACTTTTCTAGCCCCTCCCCCAAAATTGGTTTTTCCACCCAGAAGAAAAGGTCTCGCTTCTATTGTAAATTTTGTACTATATACAATGGTCTCTATAACGAAGGAACTTGGAGATATTATGAATAATTGAGGGATTGTTGAAGCTGTAACTCTTAACTGTAAACTGTAACTGTAAACTGTAGCAAGAACTTTTTATACCTTTCGCAATGGCAGCCGAGGGAGATTTTAGAGGGCAAAACAAAAGCTAAAGCTGAGGCTAAACTAAAAACAAACATATACTAAAAGATGCACAACAAAAGAGGAAAACCCACGTCAAATTAAAACTATTTTTAATATTTACACTAAACTCGACAGACATTTCAATATTGTTAATTACGGAGTACGAGTATTATGCAACAAGACAACAACAAACAAAACATATGAATATATATACATAAACGGATAAATAATTAATCGGTAATCAAGCAAGTATTTAGTTAGTAAGGCAAACATTTGGTTCGCAGTCCTTGCACAGCCTTTCAACGTCTATGTTTTCCTATGTTAGCCTTCAACTTCGACACATCGAATACTTCGAGCCAAGAAGTTATGATCCTAAAAAGAATCAGACATCGAAGTAGAGTCATAATTTCCAATGCTAAAATGTGCCAGGCTCTCCTACAGCCCGGCATAAGACTCCACGCTCCTCACTCCGAATCTTCCAAGAGCACTCGTTACCTTTGACTTCTCACTTCAAACTGCAAACTGCAAACTGCTATCTTCCAGACTTTTTGTGCAGCAAAGTAAAGAGTAAACAAATAAATAGTTAAATGGATAAACATATAAATATGGGCAAGAGTTTGCTGTACTAACCAACCGAAACTACTGTGTTGATATGTGTACCTATGATAATTTCCTATATCGAATAGATAAAAATGCAAACACACCCACGGGCCTAAAGCAAGAGTAAATAAAATCAAATCAAATTAAATTATTCATGTTACTAGCACTAGCTAAACAAAAACTAAATAAATAAATAAAAACCAAATATATGAAGCAAGCAGAGTAGGGTAAATCTAAACAACACTGCAAATTCCAACTGACAAGGAATGCGAAAATTGGCCAAACCAAGAGACCAAACGCATTTCACAGCCGCCACAAAACCAACAAGCAACTGAATAACTATTGAGAATCAAGGCCAATACACGCATAACCTATACCTATAACGATATATAGTATATACATACCTATTTGAATGTGCAGTTGTTGTGCTAGTTACAGAATACAAAAGAAACCTACAAAGAGCCCTCCTACGTATACAGAATGCAAATACAAATACTTTTAATTGCTATATACATACCATATACAAGCGACCAGCAGATGGCAACAAAAAGATACAAAGAAACAACAACAAAAAAGATCAAACAAATGGCAACTATTTTCGATTATATATACGTTACAAATACCATATTTATTTCTCTTTTAAACAAAACCACACAACCCACCCCACCCACAGAGATACTAAGTATTTATAACTATTGTGTGTTTTTTGTATGCCAAGACAGAACTACATAGAAAACACTCTACCGCCGATACTTGATATGAATATTTTGAAGGAAACTCGAACAAACAATTGTAAAAATATAGTTTTTTAAGTGTGAATACATATATATGGAAAAAGTGTGTGTATTTTGCAACTACCAACGGGCCACCAATCGGGTTCCTAAGCTCCCCTCCGTGCAGATATACAAACATACATCCAAGCAGATGTCTTAACAGCAAACACCACAAACTCTTAAACTAACCCTAAGTACATAATCAAATCAATGCAAGTCGATGAAAAGTGCAAAATAAAGAAAACCCTTAACGCATGTTCAAAATTCAACAAAATGCTGCAGAAAACAGAAACATTATCAAATTCAATCAATAAATGTCAATGAATAATTAAGTTGCCACTATCTTTCATTCGACGCGGAACTTTTGGGAATTCAAAGGGTAAATATTGAATTACAATTGAATGGAATTCAGTTGGGCTGTAAATTGGGTTTATAGTTTAAATTGGGTTTATGGTAGTTAACTTTAACGTATTGAATTTTACCCCAACTAATTTTTAACATGAAATCGCTGAACAAAGGGAGGATATTTTTAATGAATCCCTTTTGAATGAACACTTTACCACCTCGATCTTATTATGTGATTATATATGAAGAGATTTCGTAAATGGGTATAAAAAAGATTAGTTTCAGCTAAATATAGTGTGGCCACTCGGACTACCTAATGCGCTCTAGCTGACAGGTCAACGTCATCCAGATATGCCGGCTACGGACGAGCTTGGCATGAAAATAAATTGTCGTCCCGCTGACAGGGTTTTGCGGCCAAGTGCGGAAAAGCGGGAAAGTGTTTACCGAATTGATTTGAGGCATTATCTGGTGCACGTCAAAGGTCTGGTTGTGAGGAGAGTGGTTCCCTGGCTCAGTGAGGGAAGTGTGGAAAAGCTTTTATCTAAATTAAATCCTGACACATGCGAGGCCGCAGTTTTCCCTGTCTCGTCCTGTCCTTTTTCATTGAGTACAAACGACTTGCCGGCTGTTGTTTAAAGCCAAAGACTAGGGTCGTGTTAAAGCGATCCTTTGGGAGACGAGCACAACGTTCCATTGTGTTTAAGATATATTCTAAACTTTTTTCACGACACACAGTTGAGAAATCTGTGCAGTTTTATGCAACTTTTATGACACCCGCCAAGGACACAGAGCGAACACCGGAAACTTTTTACGACTTGCAGTGCCAAAGAACAAACATCAGGCGTACACGAACTGCGCCTGATGCGAAAAGTAAACAGAAAGTAACGTCCTGTGAGGAACTGAAACGGATTTCACAGAGAAAAAGAGAATGCTTACATATACATATGTGTATGCAAGGAGTGCTGCTGGCATTGAGCCTGAAATAGACAAAGCATAGGATTCTGTGCGTGTCAACCTCGAAGAAATCAAACTTGCAGGAGTCCCGCATTCAGCAAAAATAGAAGAAAATAAATAACATGGTTTTTATGTTCTGTAAACTCGAAAAGCTTATACTCTGTGCCTTGTTTCTTGTTTAAAACCGATCAAATCAAAGGAGTAACTTAAGGTTTATCCCAATTTAAAGCCAACAAAAACTTTAAAAAATTACTAATAAAATGCAAATACTCGTTTTAGAAACTAAACAACTTTAATAATGAAAACAGAAACATTTATTGCATCATCCTGTTTATAAAGTTTTAAAAATAAATCTAAAACTTATCTAATTAAATAAAAAATTAGTTCCACTTCTTTCGGCAGCATTCATTATGCGAAATTAAACTGAAATTTGTGGAAAACAATTAGCAATTTCCTTTTCTGCTTTGCCTGCCATCATTAAATTTATGTGGATGCTAGCAAACTTTATTTCTAGCTTTTGCTGCATACAAATAAATAAATTCAAACCGCATTGTCCGACGTTGTTGAAGAGTTTTTTAATTAACTAAACCATATTTTTATACGTTTCCTATGCTTGTTCAAATGGGGTTTGAGTGCCGCAAACTAGCAACAAAATTCGAGTTTTCATGCAATATTTATTTATATGAATGGTCATTTTGAGTACCATCAAGTTGTTGTAGCACAAACTGCAGCCTTAAACTGTGGTAAAAGTGACCCCGCAGAGTACCGGGGTCTGGCCCCATTATCGATGCCACTCATCCTAATGACACGATGCAAATTAAGCCCCAACTTATGCCCCACCGCGTGACCCCTAATGCTCCAACAGCAGCAGTCAAAAGCGCTGCACAGTCACGTGCGGCAGCTGGCCAAAAGTGGTGCCTGACAGGCAATGAGGCCTAATGTAGTAAGCCTCCAAGTGCTCCTCACCTCCAACCTCGGTAACGTCAACCTCCCCCAGCCACTCAGTGCACTGAAAACATATATTTGTTCGTACTTAAAAAACATATCCCTAATACCAACTTAACAAATATATATACAATGTAAACACCCATAAAAACCTACCAATTAACGTAATAGATATTTAAAAATATTTAAAATACTCAAACAGAATTTCTCCCAGTGTATTAATGCAGTGCACGTGTTGCAGAAGTTTTGGTTAACGGTTATTAAATGCAGTTTTTGCAGTTTGACAACAAAATGCAGTCGCCAAAAGTGCAAAGTGCAGTTGGTAGAGACCGGCACAGCACCAGCTCCAAGCCAAAGCCAGAGAGGAAAGTTGGGAAAGAGACTTGGACAAGAAACTGTATATAAAGAGAGAGGCTCACGGAGCTAGACTTGGCCAAGAGCGCGACCGGTTTGAGACGCGTTTTAGACCAGTTCGGGTTTAGACCACTCACAGGTGCCTGAACGTTGTCGCAACTCCCCAGCGATCAGTTCGAGCCGAGATCGCGACGCGTTCGCTTCGAGTTAACCCCGTCAGCGGTGCACTTGCAATCCTCCGAGATTGACAAACAATATACACATATATATTTAACAATAACAAAAGTTGTACTCCGAACCGACAAAAAAAAGCGCGCAGTGAATTCAACTATTTTTAGCGGATTACGTGAGTGTCATTTGAATTTTTTCGGCGTGAAGTATACGCCCGATCGGCTGGCGAGAAAAAGCAGAACAAACAAACGGTGTGGTGGCCAAATTTGCTAACCATCTGTAAATGTATCTGTGTCTAAGCCAGAGTCTGTGCCGTGTGTATGCAAGTGTGTGTGTGTGTGTGTGTGTGTGTGTTGGCCAGCTCCAAAACCTGCTGCTATTATTAGCCTTAGCCAAGATTATGGGCGATTTCATTATGGCGCTGCAATTTGCTGTGCCGCCGCCAGAGTTTGGGCCAAGAAGATTTGAGCTTAGTTAGACGAGTTCCGCGGTCCACGGCGAATCTTGGCCATTGTTTTTGGACTTCGGGCCAACGCGCGAGAGAAGCTGCAACGCCTTTCGTTCGTTCATTCATTCATGCCAGCGATTATATCATACACCTCGCTCCACTCTCGCATCCAAGTATTACTAGTAAACGTGTTGGCTGGCATTTTGGCCAGAACCAGTAAAGGTTTTTGGCCCACACACACACACTCGCAGTCGCGATCGCACCAACGCATTTGCATATCTCCGATACGGCGTCATCGCCCCAACTCGCATTTATATTAATCTATATGATATTTCCCCACATTTCGCCCTGTTTGTTTCTCGAGTGAAGTGTAATGAAATGTGTACAGCAGCCAGAAACTAACAACCTGTCGCAGTGGCTGGCAAAAAGCTTTAACAATAAATAAGCGAAACAATACCACCAACAGCAGCGGCAGCAGCAACACCAGTTCAACTGTATAACAATGAGGAGAGAAGGTAAGCCAGTTTTTGTATTTTTATTTATTTTGTAGCCCACAGCCATGCCGCGGAATATATTCCTCCTATATACAGATTTGTGTATATATTGGGAGGAATGTGTATGGCTGCAGAGACCTCTGTACAGAGAAATATACGAAATCTGGCAATAAAAAATATTGATTTTTGTGTAGTTTAAATATTAAAGCTTTGACATTTTTCAAAGAAATTCAGTTTCAGCTGACAGCAACTTTGCATTTTCAAACACTTAAAAACCTATTAGACGATTCGAGGTTGACTTTAATTTGCTTAATTTCCAGACAGTAATTTCCTACAGTTCTGAGGTCACAAAACTTAAGAAATCATAATTACAATCCAGCCGAGAGCGTCAAGAGAAAACTTCTAACTTTAAATCAGAAACTAGGGAAGATTTAAAAAGAAAACAAGTAAATATTAAAATTTCCAAATGTATATTAAAAACTAGGGTTTCAGAGCTTTCTATTTCAAATATATTAACTCTAAGGTAGAGTAAAATATTCCCAGTTTTCCCCATTACCTGCTTAACTTGTTTATTTGCCATAAATTTGTTTGTTGGCCCAGCGGAATTGCATTTTGAGCAACTTGAGGTTGTCTTCCACCTTCGGTTTCGATTTCCGCAAAACGTTGAACCGAATGCGGGGGCGGTGATTTCATTGACTCCCATTGATTACGCACCAGTTGACCCTGAAAAAGTGGCTGGTTGGCTGACAAAGCGGCAGCAAAAGACTGACCTTATATGAGCATGATTCGCTCTCTTCTTGGTAACACAAACACAGTTTGTTCGCCTTTCCGATATGTCTTATGTCATTTGTCGTCGTCAACAGGATGGGGATTCGTATTCGGGTGCAAATCCAAGCCCAGTAGTGGACAGAGCAAACATTTTTGGTCTTTTGCCAGAAAAACTGCAATCTATGGAATTGCCTTTGGGCATTGGACATGGCATGGACCAGTGGGGAATGCCAATACCAAATGGATCAATGAGTGAAATTTAATGGCTTTATATGCATTTAATTTATTGCTTTCTCTTTTGCCCGGAATGACAATCGTGATGGCAGAAGGCAACCGAGGAAGTGCTGCCTGACATAAGCATAGGCATAAAGGCATAAGGCATAAGCATAAGCCCTTACCTAACGATACTATCATGGGACTGCCACTACAATGAAAATAGTTTTTCAAATGCCTCGACCTTATCTATAGTATATCAGTAGCTCCCATAGTTAACTCATTTCCCCATGCAGCCCACTGTGCATAACAGAACTAGCTTTCGGTTCGTCTTCGGTTTGGTTTGGTTTGGTTAGTTTATTTTTCTTTATTTTTTACTCGCTTATTTTTTATTTTTCGTGTCTTCGCCGCTGGCGATGTTTATGCTTAACAGCCAGCCATGCTTAGCACGCTGCCTGCCATCCAATAAAAGTTGCACGGACAGCAGCAGCAGCGGCAACATCTAGAAATTCAAAACCAGCGCCAGCGGCCAAGTGTTTCTATTTCAGCTCCTCCTTCTGCTCCTCCTTCATTTTATTTTTTGTTTTTCCTTTACAGATGACAATGTTGTGATAATAATGATAATTCAGTGTGTCTCTTATTGTATGGTTGTTGGCTTGTTTGGGGTCAGCACGGAGTTGGTAGTAGCAATTAGAGGTAGCAGGACCGCAGCTCATGGTCATAAGCGTAATTCCAACAGATGCAGCGAAAGTTACGTAATGCGGTTGCAGACAACAGGTTTTTGGCTGGCCATTTGCAGCTGTGTTTCGAGATGCGTTTGCATGGATACCCTGGCTCGAAGCCAGGCTACAAAGATACAAAGATAGCAAGATACTAAAGCCACCAAGATGGCCATATGCAAATGCTCGACGACCATCAAAAAAACACAAATCAATCAGAGCTAATCACCCGTGGCAAGGCGGTTATATAAACTTGTGTTAAATATGCAATCCAACTCTCGCAGCTTTTGCAACCTTCTGCTGCTGCCCGTCTTGTGTTTGCGTGTGAATCTAAGAGGCAACAAAAAACCCAACTAACCGCGATTATGCATGGGATAATTAACACACAGGCATACACCATCTGATGATGCTGATGCTGCAGCAACTTTCATTTGACATTTGAGACTGCAATTGAAATCTGCAAGCTGACAGATGACGATGATGATGATGATGTCACCATCACATGTACTCGTAATTAATGCCTCGTGTCGCCTACACACTCTCATTGCGTGCAAATTATATTAAAACAAAAATCAAGACATTCCGCGACTGCAGTCGGGCTATATAAATCAATGATCGACTCGCAGATCGATGCTAAGTTGAATGCTTATTGAATCAATGATGCCAACCGGTTTTGACCGGTGTTGCAGTCGGGTTGAGGTAGAGTCAAATTCCTTCGGATCTTTGGGATATCGTTTTGAGCAACCGAAAATTATGGGTTTCATTAGATTCTTCACACCGATTCGATCCCCCACCACTTGCATTTTATTATAAATTATTTGTGAGTGTTAGTTACCTTTTAATTTGCTTTTAAAGCTTAAAAATCTTTTGATATATACCCGAGATGATAGCAAATTCAGTTGTATTTTTGGTTTCTTATACTTAAAAGACCCTGTAAAAACTGAAAGTATATTCCTTAGTTAACTCCAACTTCTAGCCGATTATCTTTAAATTTAATCAAAATCCCATTTTCTTATGTTTTTATGGGCAAAGAGCGTAACGAAACCGCATCACATTTCAATTTGCTTCGCTCCGTATAGGAAACAATTAGAAGTGGATGAACAATAAGCAGAGCTCAGAGCTCAATATATATATGCACACAAACTCTTGACTGATTCATAATTCAATGCTCGCCGAATCGAAGCCAGAGGTCCAGAGTTATGGCAACGTCCTCAGCCTCAGTTTCAACATCTAATTGAGTGAACAGGCATTTGATGAAATGTGCCCAAAACAGAGAAGCAATCAAGTCGCAAGAAAACACAACACCAAACTTGTTGAAAACAGAGTTTTTGGGCCTCTCGAGTGCCTTAAGCCGGCAGCCGAAATTCTGTGAGCCACACTTGACATTCAAGTCTTTTTTCCCAGAGGCTGAGCCGTCCACGCCCCCACAGTCCACAGATCTTCAACGTGGCCCGATAAGTGGCTCGCAAATTATACATGTATTTCGAGCAATAGCAAATATTATACAACAACCTCAACACACACATAGCTCTGCCAAATTATAAAAGGCAACACCCCTCTCATAAATCGCTGTCTGCGTTTGCCGCCAAAAGACCTTGACGGCGAAGCACAAAAACCACACAAAAAAAGGTAGCAGAAAAGAGAAAAACTTTAAATACAAATTGCCGACAACAAAAGCCAAAAGGAAAAAACTCCCAAGATTGTTTTTGATATTTAGCGGACAGTCGTTAAGTTGAGCATATTTAGTTTATTTGCTACGTTGAGATCTATGGGATGAGCGCATCGTCAGCATTCACATGATATGATGGAAGACTTGAACTGGGGAGATGTCATGCAAACAAACACTGGCCTGCATGGGAATAGTTTTGAAAGGAGCTGACTTAAGCCTTTAATTTAGTAATTTTTAACTAACTTCTTAACTTTCTTTTTACTCCCAAAAAGTCTTATGAAATAAGATATCCATGTTTCATATTAAAAACTCATAATTTCCCAGCCTCTGTAATAAACTTTTCTTTAAGGAAACCCAATTGGAGTTCCTGAATTCAAAAGATACTACTTCAAATGGAATTTCCTCCATGACACGAAATAATTATTAAACAATGAGTTTGCAGAAAGACAAAGGCCACAAAGGCAAAACGGCGAACAGCAAAAAGCCTTGTTGCCACTTAACGAGCTGCAATATTAATTAATCTCTATCCGTGTCCCGGGCGCATTAGAATACTCGTATCAGCCGCCAACTGGGCATTCTCGGCATCGCCGATCCGATCCAATCCAATCCAATCCGCTCCGATCGGAGCAGCTGCAGCCTAGCGTGGGAAAGCAACCGGTGGCGGAAAAACTGGCCAAGGCGGACGCGGACACAAGAGGCATGGGATGCTAGTGGTGGATGTGGCAGCAAAGCCACGATCTGGTCTCGGTGTGCTCCGAGTTTGCATACGCTCTCTCATGTGTCGATTGCTGCCTCATTGGCTTATTATTTGATATTTAAGGTCCACAATTTTATTTTTTCCACCTTAGTACGAGGCAAGTGTACCTATGGACATTGTTGTCAACATGTTGTGCAATCGAAATAAATGTACAAAGCATCAAACTAATACAGTACAGGAAAACATCCATAAAAATAATAGTAGGAACTAATTCATGATATTACAGCTTAATTAAATTATTTTCTAAGCAAATCGGCAAATTTCTTTATAATAGTTATTTACTTTAATATACAGATTCAGAAAACCTTGTTTTATTAGAAAATGTATTAAGTAACTTATTAGTTTTGTGGAATTGCTACTGTCAGTGGGTACATTATGTCGCCTGTTTGTAACTCGATCTTTATGAAAGTCAGTAGATCAATAGATTACTGCAACAGA
>JAEIHY010010111.1:0-18250 GCA_018904565.1 Drosophila tsacasi
AAGCCCCCGCAAATCGGATTGATGTACGCCACTGATTCATGCAATTGTTTTCTTTACCACTTGTAATATATGTTTATTTTAGTAGTGGGAAATCACTAGCTAACTACCAAAAATATATGTATATGTATTTGCGATAACTGATAAGAAACCTTGGTAAATACCGAGCAAGACAACCGAGAGAGGGGTAATAAAAGGAAAATTCCCACATGCATGGAGTAGTTGCGAGGAGAAATTTCCCATTTACTCGAAGAAGTCTGCTTCTTCTGAGAGCAAGGAGTATCTGCGGCCACAAGCCGAGTGCTGCTCGGATGAAGGTTGTGCACCCAATTGGTTCCCGTGATCAGCTTGTGAATCGCGCCCACTACTTCCCCTTCAGGGACATTTTAATTCCTGTGAGCTCCCCTCCCGCTCCCAATTCGCCGCAGCAGAATCCATTCGGATTGCGGCGAATTCAGTGCCATGGCTACAACACATGCGCACTTTCAAAGGCTTTGAAGAGCGGTTTTGTCGGAAGAGAGCGGCCGACAACAAACAAAATTGAAGGGGAGTCAAAAAGAAATAAAGGGAAACAAACTTTTATTTTTAGACGATTTTCTTTGCTTTTTTTTCTTTTATAATTTTTTTTCTTTTGTTTGCAAAATCAGCAAAAACATGAAACGACATAAGTATGTCAAAATGTATGAGAAGATAGCACAACGGCGAGGCACGTACTTATATAAGGGCCTAGGAGTACTTTTCGCACACACACACGCTGGCTCCATACATTCCATATCTGTGGGAGCGAGTGCGGCACAAACACACACACACACACACATACACGGGCTGTAAGGACGAAGGGCAAAGTGAAATGCGAATGTTTGGCTGAGGCTTTGGTTGCCGCCCAGATGATTTGGGGCTGCGGGATCTCGGTGGCCTGGTAGCTAAGGCAACGTCAATCACGGGCCGAGAGAAGCAACAGCAACAGCAACAGCCACAGCAGCAGCAACAAAAATCGGGAATGCTGCTATGTGTGTTATGGCCAGGAGCAAAGGCAGGAGCAAAACAAAACACACACTGAGACTGAGACTGAGACAGCGACAGAACGGGAGCGCTCGGAGGAGCTGTGTGCGAGCGAGAGCGCAGGCGGGACAAATAAAATAAAAATACGGAAATGTTGGGCTAGGGTGGGACTCAGGACTCAGGACACAGGACACGGGGCACAGACACACATGCTCGGATATATATTTTATTCGGGCAAAAATCCATATAATTCAATGGATTGGCTCCCACAGAGGCGGGGAAGGAGCGAGGGCGGGCGACAAACACAAAATGAACGCAACAAAAAGCAAACGGCAGATTATGCGACCACGAAGGATGGGCAGGACCCCGGCCAGGACAGCAGCGACGACGGCGACGGCGACGGCGGCGCGTCGTGTGGCCAGTCAGACATATTAATGACAAAATGATTATGATGACACTAACTGAGGTCTGTCAATCCAGATAGAGCTCCAAGACGGCTGGGGGAGCTGCAGTGGGGGGAGCGCCCGACTCCGCGTGTATATGTAAAACAAGATTGACAAACAAACCAAATACTTTAAATGATGCTTAAAGTTGACACAGCTGTCGAACAGAAGGACGAATCTGTTCAAGTGAGATTAATGGCAAAGAAATTATACTGGGAGGACACTTGACGATTCCGCTCATGATAAAGTAGAGTAGATGCAGAGGAGCAGATAAGGTGTTCCTAAAAAAGTGCCAAAAAAAGTATATGTTTTAACTATGTAAATTTCCCTAAAATTGACTACTTAAGTTAGTTGAGTATAGCTTTGGGATGTAGAAAATGTCCCAGCATTCGTAAGGAAATACAGAAGTATGTGTTCGAAATTGAATAGGAACTCATTAAAGGTTTTGGAGCATCCTTCTTCGACAGATTTATTATAAATAGATGTATTATAAATAAATTACTAATCTGAAAGTACAAATACATAACTAACAATTTCAAAATATGCTATGAGAACTTTGCAGTCATTTTTTGGTGTGTGACATTTGTAGCTTACCCTTAAATAATTTTAATTGACTTCAATGGCAACTGATAAAAGCATCAGAGTTATTGAACAAAATGTTATCTCTTGTTAGTCGTTCACGAAGGTCACTTATTTATTAAGGTACGTAGAGCATTCGTAAAAAGGATACCGCGTTGGACTCCACTGCTATAGAAGAATGAAAAGCGTACGCTAAAACCCAGTGGTTCTGAATGTTTCTCTTGACAAGGTTTTCACAGGAAAATCAATCTTGTGGCGTGGCCTAGGTTGTCACCTGCTTAAAAAACACTTTCCAATTTTTGGTTTGGATCTTAAACGCTGCTCTCCAGTACGGTTGCTCTTAGCAGAGAATTCGCCGAAGGCTTGGGTAGAAAGAAAACAGGGAAGAAAGGCCCGTAGCCAAGTGCCAGGAACAGCAAAAGAAAACCCGCGCTAACCACGTCGCCTCACAGAACTACCTCCCCCCACAATTACCGCCCCCTTGGTGGCCCCAGCCCTCCTCCTGCCCCGACAATGGCAAGACCAAGACCAAGCGCCCCGTTAATTAGATTTTGCGGTTTTTGTGTTGTGCAAACTTCAAAAGCAACAGCAACACACAGATGATGAGGACGCCGCCCCCTAGTCCCTGCCCCCGTCAGGCCCCGCACCACTTAGTCAGTGGCTGCCAAACGCCAAAATGTATGCTTTAACAATTTTTGATACAACATAAAATTGGAATTGAAACGACGATGGCTTGGGTGGGGTGGGTTGGTAAGGGGTATTTGGTTGCTGCGGGTCGCAAAACAAAATCGATAAATAAAACTTTTTACAATGCGGCAACACTTTCACGCACTTTGGCCCTCGCCCATACTCCATCCCCCATCCCCACCCCCATCCCTACCTAACCCATATCCGTCCCTTTCCCGCTCCCGCTTGCGGTGGCATTGAAAAACCGCCTGGAAGTATGCAGCTACAACAAGTTTTTTACGCAATTAGTGTACAATTTCTTAATTTATACCCTGTCGCCAATTTATCAACACAGGACCAGACGGAGGGGCGGCAGGCGGCAAGCGGAAACCTCCTCTGTGGGACCAAAGTGAAATATTATTATGAGTACGTGTTTGGGTGGTCGCCGGGTCCACTGCTGCGACTGAGCTGGTGACGACGCCCTCAAGTTTCTGCTGTTTCCGTGTCCCCGGAAGGGCTGAAAGGGTTGCTTGCCGGGCTCTATTCCGCCTAACCCCTTGACACCGACCACCGCTCGCCGCCCACCGCCCTCCGTCCTCTGCTGGCTTAACATATGCTACTTTGACATAGTTCTTTGGGTCGAGTCGAGCGTTGGTAGTGAAATATGAAATACTATTTATAACTTGATCAGCCCTAGATGGGTCAGATGCAAAGCAGGGGATGACAGCGACTCAGGCAGAGTATCTATCACGCTGGCATCGCCAGTGCTCCGGGGGACGTGGGTCAGGGGTGGATTGGATTGACATTGGGATTGGGACTGGTACGGGGACTGGGACTGGGCTGGCTGGGATTGATATTGGCCTAGGGTTCGCTGGGGCTGTGCGGCTGTTAATTAAGTTATGATGGCAAGCCACAAACATTGCGATGGCTTCTGGTGCTGCGACAGAGATATGTTACATAGGCCCCGTCAGTTTATGAAATTTTCATTAATTTTCGACCGCAGAGAGATTCTGCTGATGCCGCCTGATGGCTGCCGCTCCCTCCCTCTGTGCCCTCTGACCCCTCGGGTTGACAGCGGAACGAAAACTTGACGACGCAGCAGCACTAGAGGCTGAAACAGCAGCAGTCGTAATGAAATTTCGAGACATGTATGTGTGACAGCACCACATTCAGTTTCGGCCAACTTTTGACAGGCATCTGGAAAAGTGCTCCTTCGGAAGATGACAAATGTAGTCCGGCGCACAAAAGCCCTCCTAATTATATGATAATCAGAATCTATCAGCATCGCCTCTCCTTTTTAATTAGGCCGTTCGAGGGGTGCCTAATCATCATAACAATACGCCTTGCGTTCCAGTACATTTAGGGGGCACGGGCATGAGGCGGAGAGGATGGAGCCGGGATCAGGAGCCAAGGCTGCCTCGTCATGGCCTTCTTCAGCCGCTGCTCCGGCCTTAACACTGGCGTATAATTTAGATTTATCGCTTGATTTTCGCATAAATATCGACCATGTGGAGGGGCAGCCCGGCCCTCCTGCGCTTTTATGTGCTCGTTGATGCATAAAGGCAATAGCTTTGGAGCAGAGTGCCCGGCCCGTCCCGGCCTAATGACTTGTTGTACGTAATGCGTATATAGAAGATGTAAAATCGAAATGACATTGAGTCGGCGTAGGAGGTGTGTGGCTGTGCTGGGCGTGGGCGAGGAGGTGCCAGATAATGTCGAACTGCATAAATGGCAGTAGAATCATTGGTGATTTTTCGTTTTATTGAATTTATGGCCGATCAGGATTTAATAATGTCATTCAGCAAGTTCCTGCACATAACTCGCTTAATATATGTTAAAAGCAGTGCCTTCCGCCTTCCGCTGAAAAGGCGAGTCCCCATATTTACGCTAAAGAAATGTTTTATTTAGTAATTTCCTCCTTCAAAATGGTGTTGTCAATAGGGTCATTTTTTATTTCTGCTTTTCGTAAGTGGATATACTATAGAATAGGTATTATTTTCTTAGCAAACTGGATATTTGCCTGCAAAGCTGTGGCCGAACTTGCTATTTTTACATAAAATTAGAAAAATTTCTTTTTTGCCATGAAATCCTTACAAAATTGTATGTAAGAATATTTCTGCCTTGAGCCTATGGATGTCTGTATACCGACTACTGTCTGATGAACAAACTGAAGGACCGAATCGCCTGCTCGTCTTGCCTGCCACACACAGTTGCACATTTGAAATTGATGGATTCACCGCAGAGCCCTTTGTAACTACTCATAGCTCGCTGGGAAATCACCGAGTTTTGCTCTCGGAATTGCGCATAGCAGTCCATCAACTGGCTTCCTATGCGTGTAAAATTGATTTCATATCATCGTCGCCATCTTGACATTGATTATGTGCCTTAACACTTGACTGCCCCGAGGCGGATTCTTAGCTAGAGGCACAGGAGAGCGTGAAAAAAGAAAAATATCAACAGACCATTTAGCGCTAAATACACAACACAAGAGCCTCCCGAGCGGGAGAGCGGAAAAACGGGGGGACGGTGGGACGGTGGGTCCGTGGGCCAGTGGAGCGTCTGTTGCTGTCCGAAAATTAACGCAAAATCAAAGTAAAAATGCGATAAATTGGCGACGACAAGCGCAACGCAGAGAAACAATAACAGCAACGACGGCGGCTGGCGGCTGGCGATGCTGACAACGCTGTGCTGTGCCGCGCTTGAAATGAGCGAAAATCGGTCGAGTATATCAAATTGAAAAACTCCAAGTTCCAGGACAACGCGGCGGATGCGGGGATGCCGCTCCTGCTCTGCGCGGTGGTAGATTCCGGGGGGTAGGGGGACGCTACATGATGCTTTTGCGTATCCTAGTGACACACAAACACAGCGAGAGATGGAAACAGACACCCACGCACAAGGAAGCGAGAGGAAAGCGCGTAGCGAAAATATCAGGGTAAAAGGAAAAGCGCTAGCTACAATAATAACGCTTGAATGCTGAGGGGGAGCTGGCCCATGGGTTGGCGGGGTAGTGGCAGAGACAGGGCCAGATGGACAGGCAACTGAGTAGACGACATTCATTGCTGCTTTGGCAGGTTGTTAGGTTTCCGACTCTGTCAAGGGCGGAGATTGTTAGCAGCTTGATTCAATGACTGACTGAACTCAACCGAACTGAACTCGACTGAATTGAGCTTACAGCTGATGGATTTCGGCATATTAGCTGGCGGATTAAGCGAGCCAAGCATAGGAGAGTCAAGAGTTTGGAGTTACCCATCTTTTGGTTACAATCTACATGATCGATCATGCCACGCGAAAGAGTCGTGGCGAGCGAAGAATGTCAATAAGATAATTTAAATGTGCCATTGTGCTAGCTTAAATCAAATCTAGTTAAGTTAGTTACAGGTTAAAATAACTACCAGTCAAACAGCCGTTGAAACAATTCAACTTAAATAATCTCTGGTACAATTACCACACGTTAAATGAAGAGAAGTTCTTTAAACCTGGACCATATTTTGGATAAATGTCCGAGAAATCTTAACGATCCTTTAAAATTTAAAACAATGTCAAATGGAAAGTGGACTCAGGTGCTCATTAGCAATTAACGCTTACAGGACAGTTTTTTAACATTGAGGAAACCTACTCGTTTATACATGAATCATAGGTCAATTGATCCAATCAAGAAATGATAACACACCAGAGCTGGTCCCTTATAACTTTGTTAAGGATTAAGGAAAAATCGTTATGGTTGCCAGTTAGAAAATAACCTTTTTATCATTAAGCTACCTATGTCGTTATCCTTAAAAATCGCAGGTGATTCTACAGTTAGCAGAATATATATGTATATATATATATCGCATAGCGGAAAACTGTGCCTCGACCATTAGACAAAACCCGGGAATAAAAGCACAACAAGCCGCACCCCAAACTTCGCTGGCATTATTCAATGCCTCGCAGATGTTTTCCCGGTTGCCGTTTTGTTGTTATTTTTGCCGGCTTTGGGGAAAGCGCAAAAAGTGTTCCTCCATCTGCCGTCCGTGCTGTTGTTGTTGCTATTGCTATTGCTGTTGCTGTAGTTGGCAAAAATTGTTGCGTTTCGCATATTAATTTCTTCCTGTCTTCGTGCGTCGTCATCAACATCAAGCTCATGATGATGAATTTCCCAGCAATTCGGTGAATGGCGCGCTAGTGTGGGTGAGCTGCCGTGCGTGTGTGTCTGTGCCCCCGCTCTTCGGACCGACTCTCTTCGGCCGAGCGGCTCTCTTCGTTGCTCTTATTGGTGTAGCCTTCCAGCCACGTTCTGTGTTTGCCTTTTGGGACCAGCGGCATCGGCAGCAGCAACCACAACAGCAACAACAAGGTGAGAGGGAAAGTCTTAATCACATTGTGAGTCATGTGTTTCATAAATATTCAACAGAAAATTATCATCGCAGTGATGAGCACTTCCAGTCAAAACAGAGCAGAGCGGAAAACAGTGCAAAAACAAGAGCGAAACGCACATGTTAGCGGTGCTCGACCCACCCACCCACTCAGCCCACTCTCCACGCTCTCTTTAACACGCCACCCCCCGCACCACCCAGCTCCAGAAGGGCAGCAGCCAGCCAGTCAAGCCCGGCACATGGCAGCCACACGCTCTGCTCTCGCGCTCTCCCACTCAGATGCACTCCGCTCCACTACACAAGACACCTTACATAGCTAGGGCGGAAAACTAACCGCTAGCCGTCTCGCTCGCACCCCCACCCGGAGAACGCGAGCGAGAGGGCGCGAACGAGAGCAAGGCTGCGCGTGCTTCGGCAGCACGAGTCACGAGTTGGTTCGCTCGCTCGGTCGCTGGTCGGGCTTTTCCCTTTAGGCCTTGCTGGGGTTTCCATTTCCAGCCTTCCTGACAGAGCCGCCGCTCGGCGTGATTTGGCCTCCTCTTGCGCCTCGTTGTTTTTGTTGTGCTCCACGGACAGGTCGGGACTACTACGATTGGGTCCTGCAAAGGTGGTACGGTGGAGGGTGGCTGGCGTAGATCTCCCATCTCAAATCTCCAGTCTCCAGGCGGTGCCCACGGAGCTGCTGCTGTTATGCGGAGCAACAAGCCATTATCAGCACGCCATATGTTCAGTCCAGGATCTTGGCTTCATTAATGCTGCGTACGCATACGCACCGTAGGCCGCTGGCCGCTGGTTCTGGTTCGACGTCGACTTCGAACACGCGCGTCCGACGCGCTCGAGCCAACGCTCGTGCCGGGCTCCCGAGCGCAGCCGAAAGGCTCCTCCGGCCACGGAGCAGGACACCGAACGTGTGTGCGTGTGTGTTGTTGTTTACCATCACCCGTTCTGTGCCGGCGTGTTTGACTGTTGCGTTCGCCCCACAGTGGGCTTCGGTTACATGTTCTCACGAACCAGACTAAAAACATGTACTTATCGTTATTTTAGCTCAGGTGTCAGGCCAAAGGATTTCAGTTTGCCCCATAGATACGACTTAGTTGATCTTTTAAAATAAAATAGCGTCAGGAGTCTTTAAATTTAAGCCTTTTCGGATTTTAATTTAAATGTAAATTATCTAGATTATACAAATAAATCGTTATTACTATGAAATATCTAGATTAAATAAGTAAATCGTTTAATTTAAAATACTTAAAATACTTTTTTAATGGTACTGTATAGGTTTATAGAGTTTACAAATTCAACACATTTTCTGAAAGTCTGCTTCACTATAGAATGGCTTAATGATTTGAAAAAAAATATACTGTAATCATCATGAATTTCCCGGTATTGTAGTTTTTTGCTTCCACGTTTCAGATTGTTATATCAAGTTGAGGTGTTTAGTTGATTTTGGTATCACTGTACGCTAGCTCGAATTGGTCGGATGGGTCCGAGTTCGGTCGTGCTCGTGTTCCTGCTGTTGCTCGGGTGAGCGGGTAAAGAGCGACTCTAAGAGAGTAAGAGCATTGCGAGGGAGGATTTTCCGCCAGCGAGCCCGAAGTATATTCGGCTTTCAGTCGAGTCGTCAGCAAATTCTCGTTATTTACGAAATTTTTCGAAAATTTAAGCAGGCAACCCGACGATGCACGACAACAGTATGATATTGAGTTCTGTGTAGTTAAGTCGGAATATTTCGTATAGTTCTCGTCGACTGTCGTGTGACATTTGTTCTCTAATTCAGAAACGCATATTAAACACATCGATAATACAATTTACGAATATTCATAAAAACCAACCACAAAAACAAAAGCCATCTAAAAATTAAAATTTCAATTCGCTTCAATAATATATTATAAATATAACAACTTAATCAAATTAATTCGCCACAAAATCGCAAACATATTTGAAAAATTCGTTGACTCGATTCCATAACACGAACAAGCCACATAACTGTTAAACCTGTAAGCAAGGGCAATTACTACCAAAACATCCCGAATTTATGCAGCAAAATATTTCCAGTAGATTCCGCAATATCACGCATCCACGTTACCAGCACCTGACTCATCAGAACTCGCTTTCTGTTCAATCTCTCCATCGGCATCATTAACATTAGCTCCAGAAATAGCTGCCGCTACTGCCACGATAAACAAACCCAAAAATAATTAGAAACAATTCGTAAACAAAAATTCCAAGTAGAACTAGAACTACGCGTAGAGGGAAACCCAACTGGCGATCAGGTTATTTTGCTCCATTGTCTGGGGCTTACTTCTTGGATATATTTCCACGCTTCGTTTTATTCTTGTTGTATTTTTTTCAATTTGCCCAGATAAACAAACAAACGAAAATTGATTCACGCTCGCAGCACACGAAAACATTTTCAATTAAATTTTTTGACCGAAAAGCCAACCGAACGAACGCAACCCAAAGCAGAGCGGAGCACGGAAAACAGTTTCTGTTTCTCGCACTGAATTTGAATATTTTGAGCATTCCATAATTTCATTTTCATCTCCATGGCATTCCGGCTCTCCAGCACTGGACCGAGCCGAGATCCCATTGAAACATTTTCACCAAAATCTGTTGTGTTTGCTGTATTTTGTATTTGGTTGTGCCAGTGTGAGCTGCCAATATATTTGGCCATGTTAATTGAATATGCATTGCTCCTAATGATTTTGGCCAGCAGAGCATGATTTTCCTTCTTTGGCCTGGGATTTTATATTTGAGTATATAGAGTGTAGTTGCTAAAATATTTTACGGGCGCTTTGATGTGGCCCGTGTTGAACGAAAATCATTTTCTGAACCATTTCGATTTGCAATGAGTGTTAAATCCGTCGTAAAATGCTTCACTAATTAATTAATTTTTTTCCGAATTTGAGTTTTGTGGTGCTGTAGAATGTACATTGATATTTCCAAGTCTATTTGAAATATTTTTTTGCCAGAAGAGTTGAAGAATTGTTTTTTGAAAACTTTATTTAAAGTGTCTCAAAAAATCGTCTACTTGTGAAGTGTCTATTAAAGTATTTTTGTGCACTGTGTCGAACAACTTGTAACATTTTGAAGTTAGTCCATGGAGGCTTGGAAGAAAGAAATATAATATTCGGTTTGTCCGTTAGTTCTTCTCGATGAATTCGAATTGTAAATTATTGGCATTTCTAAGAGCAAGCCTTACAATGATAAATCATTTTCTCTGCCAACAACAATAAATATTCGAATAAATATTTATCGCGAGAGATTTTGTTCTTATTTCCGCTCTCACCTAATTTCCAGGCGATTAAATTCGCAGCGCATCGGCGATTCAAAATGTATTTCAGTCAAACTGTACCTGGAATAGCGCTCCCAATTACCAATTACCCATGCTTACAGAGAACACGAATAATATTCCCAAACACACAAATTTTAATTCGATTTTAGAAACGAGCAGAAAGATCGCATTGAGAGTGAAAAGAGGGATAGCCATATAGAGAGTACATGCGTGTGTGCTTAAATACTGGAAAATACAGATAAGATAAATACTATAAGCACTGAACAGCCGCCGCATATACATTTATAGCAGGCTAACCACACAAAAGTAACGCAGAAAATCAAATACAGTCAAATCAATAAGTAACAGACAATTCAAGTGAAAAGCAGAAACAAATCAGAAACTGTTGAACTAAAAAGTGCTAAAAAATAACGAAAACAAAAACTCGAGCAAATACGCAACGGCCATTTTGAGAGAAAGAAAACCAAAAGCGTCCAGGGAATCGGTGCAAATCGTTAACAATTTTTTCTCGCAAAGGCGCCACGTCCAAGAGCAAATCGTTCCATATGGTTCATATTATCGAATTGGTCGGCCAGCCGAAGGTTGAGTTTGCTCAACAAGTTACTGTGAGTATCAAATCGGGGTCCAAATGAATTTCTTCCTTTTGCGGGCTGTGGAGTGCGTGGGCGGGTGGGCTGCAGTTGGGGAACGAAATGATAATAAATCTTGTTGTCCGTAGTCACGTAATGACAACTTAATACAAATACATATGCATTCATCGCCGCACACATTGTCACACGCTCACTAACGCACTTTTTATTATGTTGTTGTGGCGCTTTTTCCTCCACTCCTCTTTGGTTTTTTTTTATTTTTGTGCCCTTGGCTTTGTTCAACATATTTTGACGATTAATCATTCGCTGCGTTTGGGTGTCCTTCCCTGTATGTGTATGCGTGTTTGCGGCAACATTTTTTGTGGGAATTTCGAAATCAGTGCGTCTGTGTGTAGGTCAATGTGACTCTCGGCTTCACTGTCTGGCTCGCTCGGCCATTAACGCACCGCCATCTTCACAATGGCCAACTTGTTCGCTTTTGGCCGATGTCCTTCTTACGAGAGCATTGGCTTCGGCTTAAAGTGCTCCTCTTCCTTTGCAGGGAAATGCTTCAAAACGCCCAAAAAGCAGACTACGTTTCCATGAATAAGCGAAGCCAGAGGTGAAAATAATATGTGGGGTGAACTTGTAGAAATCACGAGATACGCATCATAAACCTGTTTAAAGCCACTCCAAGTACTACCCAATTTTATACATAACGATTTTAATTATTACACATTGTAATAGCGTCGTTTCTTACTTCTGATTTATCGGCTTAAAGAGGCATTTTCGTCAAAGAGAAAAATATTCAACTTCATGAAAAGTTATCTTGCCCGTATTTTCACACATATTTTAAATTTAAAGGGTGAAAGCTCCACTTTGTGATTTATTAACATTGTCTATTGAAGGTTAAAGCAAGATATTTAATTACTTTATATTTTTTAATTCAGCAACGTCCGCAGTAGTTTTTGTTATATTTTTATTTAATATAAGTAAAATTATGTTTTTGAAACATTAAAATTAGTAAATTACTAATGTGGTTACTGCAAAAATATTTAGCCTTAAAATTTTTGAGTTGGAAAAAAGAGTTTTTATAAGTGCTAGAATTTAAGTCTTATTGGTTTTTAGTTTATTTTATGCAAAATAAATATTGAAATAATAATTCCAATCCACAAAAATATATAATGTTTGATTATTGTCACAATTCCATTAAAATATGTATCAGTTAAATTGAATCGTAAAATAAAATGTATCAAGTTATCGTAGAAAATCGTGGCTAAAAGTCAAATCAATTATTTAAAATATTTAAATGTTTAAAAGCCTCTTTATTTATTATATGTTTTAACATATATCAATGTATATAAATATTAACCAAGACGGAGCTAAGCTCTAATTTGAGGTTACCTAGAGTAACCTATCCACTTATACCATATAAATATTTCCATCTTACAAATCGCTACAACCTTTTCATCTTTCCAATCACTCTAACCTGACTAGTTGTTCAGGAACGGTCCGATTTTCACAGTTTTCACAATCTAGTCACCCAAATGTATTTACCGACTTCAATTATTTGAGGACAAAAATGATTAAAATCTACGCGAATCAGATTTAATTGAATTGCAACAGCAATTCACGTGTTTCGATAAAACATCCTGTTCTGTTATGTATATTTCCATGTGCCAGAAAAGGCGAAGCAGGGCTTTGGTCTTTAGTCCTGCAAGTAAAGGACTACTTCAGTATTGTATGCTCGGATTTACTATAATTTCATCGTATCATTGATCTGGACCTAAAATCCAAACAAGAGCTTACTATTAATTATAGTTCAGATTTATCAATACTCCTTGTTTGAGTTACTCCGCTTGCACCTGATATTTCTCTGTCCATACGGCAGTATCCCGCCCTACATATTGATTTATCTACTTTTTCATTCACTTGTTCCTTGGTCCCTTGATTCTGCCAAATTGTCAACCAGCTTTGTGGAATATTCGACAAAAAAACTTAAATTCTAATCGGACTTACATTTATTTCTGTTGCGTTGAATAACAACGGCTGTCTCGCTCCCGCTCCCCTATCTATCTGTTTCACTTTCAGCTGACTGCTTTATCAGTGTGCGTTGTGTGCGTTGAGTGTGTGTGTGTGCCCCACATGCTGTTGTTGATGTTGCTCCAGTTGCTGTTACTGTTGTTGTCGTCCGCTTGTCACCCTCTTTTCTCTTATTCTCTATTTTTTGATTTTATTACAACGCCAACGCAGAAAAGTCTGTTACTTTGGGATATTGCGTAAATTTCATTGTGTATTTCACTTTTATGGTGGTGGCTGTCTAGGATCGAGCATAGATGGGGGTTGCACGGGACGGGCCTTGAGGGGTGCCGTGCGGCAGGGGGCACGGGGCAGGGCGAGGGTGGTGCGTGCTGCGTTGGATGACGTCGCCGGCGTTCTTTGTTGTGCTTTGTGCGTGCGTCCGTCCTCTCCTCCGCTGTCCCCCAATCCTTCCCCGCATCCACCCGTTTCTTGTGTCTGCTTTTACATTCATCCTTGGCGCGGGGGATGTTCGCTCTCTCTTCTTATTCTAATGATGACACACGCGTTCTCTGTCGCCCTCCCTGTCGTTCGGCTATCTAGTCCTCTCCCTCGCTCGCCCTATTGTTGTTCAATATTTTGTGCTGTGCCACTTGTTTTGAATTTTTCCACATCCTTTTGTTGCTGTTCAGTTGTTGTTGGCATTACGTGTTAGCTAACTTGCTCGTTAAATGGTTAAGTGGAGCAAAGTCGTTGACACAGTTTTTCGGGAGTCCTTTTCTTTCCTTTCCTTTCGCGATTGCCGATTGCATTTCGGGCCATGACTAAGAGACACGAATTGTCTTTGCCAAAAGCTATATCCTTCCACAGGCAGTAAGTTGGTCGCAAGACTGCGAAGATCTGGGTGGACTTATTGTTACTCGTAATTGATTTTGAAGGACGAAAACTAAGGACAAAATACTCTATTAATAAAGAACTTGAAGCACAAAATACAAATTGAAAAAAAAAAGCAAAGGAAAGCAGAACAATTGGTTATTTCCCATGAATAATAGCTAACTGAGGTCCTCCAAATTATTCAATTTAATATTTAAAGTCTTATTATAGTTTTTCCTTTCTTTCGATTTTGTCCAATATTATTGAGGTTCAATTGGTTGCAACCCCTTCAGCTCTAGAATCCTTTGTCGCCGTTCAATATTTGCCCTTAACGCTCCTCTCCTAATCGCCTTCTCCTTTGGCGGCGCTTTCCTCCTCACTTGCCACTTGGCACAATCACACACTTCATTTTCCACTTCATTTCATAATTTCACCCTTGAAACCAATAATCTTGAATGTGGCCCGCAAGCCGCCCAGAGGACACCAAGAGAGCGTTCGAAGGAGTCCGCTTGTCATCCGCCGGCGTAATTTACCTTTTGACGGCCACTGCCCCGCCCCCTTACAGCACACCTTGCCCACCTGGGGGCGCATTCAACAGCCAGTCGAGGCGCACACACACATGCAGTGCTATTAAATTACTTGCCACTGCAAATTACTTGGGAAAACAAAGCGGAAGGAACAAAAAAGCAAAGGGAAACAAGAAACAAGACAGACCGCAGGGCCAGGACGCCTTGACGTATGCAACAATAATAATAACGGGTTGTGGTCGCCGCGCCGCCTTTGTTATGCTTGGCCCGGTATTTTGTAAGCCGTCAAGCATTTACATACCATTAGAGGGCCTACGGGAGTGGGTGACAGGCGTATAAATATTGAAAAGCGCCAACGCCCTTTGTTGGCTTGCTGGTAATTGCTTAAGTCGGCAAATTGTCCAGCCTAATAAACATAAATACTACCCGAAGGGGAAAGGCGAACGACGCGGCGAAAATGTGTTTGCCAACGAAATTTTCCCTAGCCTAATTGATTAGTCATCCCATGTCCCAAAAATACGCTTTGGGTGCAACAATAATTTGCCAAAAATATGTTCATTTTGTGGACAGGTAGATCTGCGAATAATCGAACTTAGAGCAGTGTTTATAACGGATAAACAGTAAAATTCCTAAGCTTTACATAAGAACAAAGTACCAGTTTAAGAATAAAATACGTTTTCTGAGAACAATGACGCCTATTAATATATTTTACGACACTTCAGGGGCAGTATTTCAGTGCTTCAAAGTGCTTCTACAGTTAAATAGACAAATTAGAGCTATTTTAAAAAATTACTTCTTTAGGCGTTCCCCGAAAGATTTTCCGTGGTCAGTCAGTTGACTGAAATGCTGTCTAACCTTTCGACCTGGGCTTATTCACTTCACTCATTTACGTTTAGAACGGGTCTCTTCAGCAACTTCTAATGCTTTCCAATTCCGTTATGCTTGGCCTGGGAATGATTTGCATTTTTTATTATATGTCGAAGGGCACGCGACTCGGTCTTGCTCCGGGCTTTAATTTGAGCTTCTCGATTATTATAGGTGACAGTTTTATAGCTTTGTTAACAGGGCGCACAGACTGCACCCCGGCTGCGACTCAGGTTCTGTCTCAAGCTCTCCGGTGGCCTGGCCGACAACGCTTTTCCCTGTTCTGTTGTGCTTGGCATGTTCAGCGCTGATTATGCTTTGTTCCGTCGGCGAAAAACTCACCCCCAAGCAGGGGAGCGAGAGTGGAAAACTTATCGCCGCAGGCCAGGGCGAGGGCGAGGGCGTCGGGGCGGGCTCGGGCATTAGAATTACTTGCGTGATTAACGCACACCCTCGAGCGTGTCCATCACCCGGCCCTCGGACCAGGTCTTATCTATGGCTGCCTGCCTTAATTGTGGGTCTTCCATTTGACTATCGATCGATTTTCGATTCCATTCAATTCGATCATCGTAATGAGGCAACTTCAAAAGCTGCACAGCTCATTAGGTTTCCGCAGCGGACACGGCCATGCACGCGTATATATTGGCTATATGCCCTCCGACTTCGGACTTTTCTCAGCTCCAATTTCCTCCTTTGGTTGCCTCCGCCTCGGCTTCTGCACGTTTCTCTTTGTTTTGTTTATGGCTTCTCAAAATAGCTGAATCTAAATGTAAACAAAAGCGCAAAAATACCAAAACTGAAAATGGGCAAAGCGAAGGAAAATCTTACGGCCCGCAGTGGCAGCAGCTGTGTGCGTCATGTGAACAAATTTTCCAGATGCTTTTCCCGGGCCACTCGTCCCCCTCTCTCTCTCTCATATACTTTGCATACTTTTTAATGCCTTCGCCAAAGTGCAAAACCGCATGAAGAGGCCTTTAGCTTTCGACTTTTCGCTCTCTTTTCGCTGGGAGAACAATAAATTGTATTTCTGTTTATTATTTATGTTCCGCAGCAGAATGTTTACGGTCTCCCTCGGACATACATACTCTTATATAGGCCATTTTGCTTCTGTTTTTCGCGTTTGCCTTATACGCTAATTAGTTTTACTCTCAAAATCCTTAGCCTTATCGATATTTCTCTCTGAGTGGCCAGTTCCTCTGGCGGAATGAGTCCGTTTTCCACACGGCAAATAAATCAACGCTTGCGGAGCGAGGAAAACTCTGAGAGCGGAAGCAGGGTGTGTACATTATGCAAAGGGAAACTCGGCAAACAAAACCGCTAATTGTCGATAAACAACCAATAAAATACAAATTTCCCAAAAACATTTATCAAAAATAATATAAATAATAACAATAACCGCACAACCACACACACAGGCGCGCACACACCAGCACTCGAGGACGATAAATAAAAATGGCAATAGGAAACTTGGAATGGGTCTCGAGTGGGTGAAAAGCAGCGGCAACTGAAGAAGAAGAAATGTATGGAAAATAGTGTTTGACAGCTCATAAAAAATAATGTCGTATTCATTAAGGGTGGCAGGCAACCTGTGCGCAAGGGGCTGTCGTTGTGGCCGGGAGTTGCCAAAAGCGAGTTCCACTTTATTTACGACAGGAAGTGGGCCAGAACAGCAACAGCCACTTGAAACGCACGCATGCAATGCTCCCTGGGAGTGGTGGTGGTGGGAACGGAAGAGCAGGGGCACAGGGGTGACAGTCGAAGACCCAAAAGAAATATTTGGTTGGCATTTAAGGAATTGCCTGAATTGAGGTATTCTTGGAATATTTATGCCGCAAGGCATGTCCATAGCGATCGATTTTCCTTCTTGTTTCGATGCGAAATCGTTTCCAGTTTTCTTTATTTTTCAAGTCTGAAAGCTTCATAAAACAATTTTTTTTTGTATAACAATTTCGAATTCTTTTTCAAGAAGACGCGATTGACAAATTATTTCCCTTTAGAAATCCCAGAGCCTTTCATAGTTTATTAATATTATTTTATGGAAAATAGGTTCGGCCTATTCTTTTTTATAAAATCACTTTAATCATATTGCCTTTTATAAGGGTTTTCCGAAAGAGGAAAGTACCCCAATATCAAAGGCAGTGACGCCTTGTGACATTGACAATGTCAGGGATTGAAGTAATGAGCGAATGATTGAATGACACACTGGCAGAATGACAGTTCCCCTTTCCCAGCTGTTGTGCAGGTGTAGTAATTTTGTTGTTGCCGCTCCTGCTTTGTATTCAGCGTTTGTTGGTGAAGGTTTGCGTGCCGAAAGTTTCGAAAGTTGTTCAAGTAAACACGGACAGCGTGTTGCGGGAGAAGGGTGGGGGAGAGGGTCTGTTGGTTGAAACATGCAAATGTTACAAGGTGTTATGCTTTATGTACATTTAATTGAGACTTATTAGGTAGTGAAGTGTACAATAGTTAAATGCGGTTGCCGTCGTTGTCGGAGCCGCTTGTTTGGCTTGTTGATAGTGTCGTTAGTGGTGCGAATGGGGTGCTTTTACCCCTCCGCCGCTTTGGGATCGATCATTTTAAGTGTTGTATTAAAGGTGCTTTTTTATTGAGAGAGTGTTTAGGGGTTCATTTGGATGAGGGAACCATCCAAACAGGCGGACAGGTATCATCGTCTCTTCCCACACCAGTCTAGTCAAGCATAGCTTTTCAATAACACTGATCGAAATAGTCTGCCTCTTGGCAGAACATGAGGAAGTTGTTGTGATGCCACTGTGTGTATCCCACAAGAGAACCGGAGGCGAGGCCTTAAAGAACAACTGGGAAATGTATCGGCTGTCCGTCGTAACCAATGCCCCCCAACTTCCACTGCAACTACTCCGGCTACATTAGACACCGCCGCCGCCACTTCAATGCGCATTTCAAGTTGTGCTTCCCCCGATTTTCTGCGCGCGGTGTATTCCATGCCGTTCGAGTTAGTTGCACTTTTCTATTTTTGGGTTCAAAAATACAAAAGCACGAACGGATTCCGCCCGCGAACCGACCCCTCGCGGACTGCCTTTCAGCATTCTGC
>JAEIHY010010116.1:0-10579 GCA_018904565.1 Drosophila tsacasi
CACAAATTAGCTCTCTGTCTCCGCCGAGACATTATCTCGGTCTATACACACACACACATGTGTGTGTTTGAGTGGGCCTCGTTCGTTTGATTTGTCTATTAGCTGGGCGGCGGCTGCAGGCGTTTCTGGCCCACCTACGAAGCGTGGCTATAATTATAGCCAAAGGCTTGTCGCCGGCAATTTAAACAGGCCAAAATGCAATGTCCAGTACAATTTACGATGACGAGCGCTTTGAAGCCGGAGCCATGTGTGTGGTCCAGAAAAAAACTACTATCACTAGTAGTTTCCGGCTGATTTTTCGGGCGACTGGACTGATAAGTCCAGCGACATCCCGCTGACTTTTCAAATACCCGGGTAGCGAAAATAATATTTACTTTCGGGCTCACCTGATCGAACATCAAATCGGGAGATAGAGCGGGGTTTTAGGTATTGTTTTCACACTGGCTAATCCGCAAGCCCAGCACCAGCACCGTCACAGTTTAAGTCCAGTTCCCGGCCCTGATCCGCTTTCAGTTTGTTTACGCGCACACGCGCCTCTTTCAAATCGATTGAGTAAGCGATAGTACGCCGCCTTATCAGCTATGTATGAATATTATTACCCCGAATATTCTTGGAACATCGAATGCCGATTTTAAGGTGGAAGTTCCACCGTTGAACAATGAAAGTACACGTAAGAAAATTAGCAGAAAAATGTAAAGTGCGTGTATTTCAAATGAGAACGAAAGATACACAATAAGTAATAAGTATCTGAGTGCAAATAAGCATTATAAAGATAAGGTGTGTGGTTCTACCTAAGAAAAAGATCAGAGAACTTTTAAAGGTTTTTACACTAAAGATTTGAGGAATACAATTAGGTAACATGTTCTTTTCCAACAGAGAAATTGAGCGACGAACTAATACATAAGTGTTATTGGGACTTATCAAAATAATTGTATATCAAAATCCATTTTTATACCATTTACACGTAGTTTCTTTGCGTGTACTCTGCCGAAGCTGTGGATTCTGCGTCCTCCTCCTCTCCTCCCAGATGAAATTTAATTAATTAAGCGGCTAGCAACATGTGGCAAAGAAGGGGCGCGTGTGCGTGGCTTATCGACGCTAATGCCACAGAGGTTAGACTGTACCTTTGGCCACTCACTCGAGTGGTTAGGTTAGCTTGTGGATTCCATGTGCGCCAATGGCCCATTCACTTCAGGGGAAATCAATCAATTTTCAACTTTAGCTCAAGTGGCACTGGCTTCCCCCTGAAATACACACTTGAGTCATGCACACCGTCGTCTCTCTTTCTGTCCGTCGGATGTCCATCAGTTAACCCCCGGGTTCGGCGGACATCTTCGTGGGGCTTTTGTTAAAAGGTAGAGCTTCAATTGGCATTTCCGCTGTCAGTTCATGGCAAATATAATAATAACTACAACAACAACAAAAGCGCATAAGAAGAATCCGGATGACGCATCAACAAATAACAAATGGAACTTACCTTTTGTAAACGTGTGCACTATGCATTCCCCCGTGTGTTCGTGGAGTATCTGTGTGAGCGGTGTATTTGTGGCTGCCACGGCTGCCATTTTCATTTCCATTTCGTTTGCACTGCGCCTCACTTTACATTTAATTGATAACGCCGACGACGACGGCGACGACGACAACAAAGCGCGTACATTGTGAGTGGCGGTTTAATGTCCGCTCTGTGAGGTGTCTACAGTGGTCACTCGATACTCGATAGCGTACACTATGTTAATAGTTTTTAACATTTTTCATAGTTGTTAATTGCACATTTTCCACAAAAGCTGTTCGTTAGGGAGCACTGTTAACTCTTTTAAAGCTTTAGCCCCCTTAAGACACAATTTTTTTAAACTTCCTTCCTTCCCAGTTACCACTGTACGCATTGCGTTCTATGGTTTCTACGGTTCTACGCTTCTAGGTAGGCGTAATCGCTGCGGTTTACAACCGACAATCGCATACCGACAACCTGATTAAGCGTAAAGAGTGCTTATGCTTATGTGGCGAGCCAGAGCGGGACGGAGAGAACGACTGACTCCGCACGCCATGCAATGGAAGCGGAGATAACGGGTTTTTCGCTTCCAGTGCGCCTGTGTAAGTGAGTGGGAGTGAGCCAACAACAGGTGGCCATGCTGCAGCAGTTACACACACACATATTTAGGTAAAAACCTCTCGTTCTCACTCACTCACCTGGCTGGCAAATGGCCGCTGCCGTTTTTTCTGTTGTGTTGACTTTTGACATTTTGGGGAGAGGGACTGACGTCACCATTTGGCTGCAACAAGCGTGGCAGGTAAAATAACATTGAATTTGAGTTTCCATTTCAATTGGAAAATGAAATAGAGTTTCCAAACGGAAACGGAAATTGTTATGGCTGTCGAAACGATGAGGGAAAAGCACATTTCCCGACCGTTTGTTTTTTAGCAGCAGCAGCAGCACAAACAAATTAGGATCGCTATAAATGTATTATTTTTCTCTGCACGCTAAAAACAATAAACACGGTGTCACGTTGTCGAACAAAACTAATTACGATACATAATAATAGTTTTCGAGTTTGTGTGTGTTTTTTTACAGTTTCGAAGGGGAATTTGTGATCTCATCTCGAGTGTAAATTGGTTATGCGTTGATGATAATGACTAATAGCGCAATGCGCGTTAATTGAAATTCATGAGTTAACCGGCAATGAGGCGTCAAAGTCCATAAAGCGGTACAGTGGGGTCTATAAATACGTTAACAGTAATGGAAAATAGTAAGCAGATAAATATTAGAAAAGGTTTTAAGCTCACCAAATTTGATCCACTGTGCTCCGTTGACGCATACAGCGCAGGTCGTGCAAATAGTAGCTTAATTACGATAACGATCCTCCAGTGTCGTGAACTTTGGCAACAATAACAAATTCTATTTATTTGCTATGAAAACCGATGGAAGCGAAGGTGAGACAGCAATAAATGGAAAGTTCAACGCCTGAACGGTAAACAACACTCGCACACCCGTACACACGCGTCGGTCGAGATGGAGCGAGATGTACGACGGGAAAGTACCGGAGTGGGAGGGGGATAACAACACGTGTTGCCATCTGTCCGCCGAAAGCGCCGCAAATCTTTCAACGCGCCCGCTAAGTGGAAAAGTGGAAATGGCCCCACTTTCCCTTTCATTTTCACTTTACACCGCAATGCACCTTTAAACAAGAGTACCGGAGAGAGGAGCTGCATTTGATGCGTTCAATTTGTTGCCAAACAAATCAAAATCAAAGCACAAACAAAACGATTTGATTAGCATCAGCTGTTGAAACATTTGATGTGATGTGATGTGCGCCCGACGCTCTGTTGCATTTTGTTTATTTTAGGCCTTTGTTGATTGTTTGGCTTAGTTTTCGTTCTTTTTTGTCGCAATTTTCCAATTGAAGTTTAATTTTTATTTGGATCCCACAGCTGAGCGCAGCTTGTGTTCTCTTAGTGACCCCACACTCTTTCTTCTTTCGAGCGCTCTCTCTATCTTTCTCTCGCTGTGGGGTCTTTTCGTGCTCTTCTTCCTGCTCACCTTGCATTGTTGTTGTGCCGCCACTCCACCTCCTGGAAGTGGAACTACGGCCATCTCTTTCGCACTGCTCTGTCACTCCACAACGACTCTTCTTCGTGTCTCCGCTTTCATTTCATTCTTCGCGTTTGTTCGCCGCGCTCGCGTTTCGCTCTCCGTTCTCCGCGGGTCTTATTTAATTTCCATTTTAATTGAAGTTTTCGCATGTTTTTATTGCGTTTTACGGCACTGGATTTCAAAAAACGTTTTGCAGTGCAATCTACGGAATCACAACGTTTCGAAATATCAAAAATATGTCTGCATTTACGACTCAAGAAACAGCAGCGCGCAAAAAATGGATCGTATTCGTTGGTCGCTTTTGATTTGGCCTGCTTTGTGGTCTCGTTCTTCTTGCCTTGAAACAAATTAGAAAGCCGTTAAATTTAAAACAAATAAATACGCGCGCCTGTTGTTTTAAACAATTTTTATTACCTGTGCGTTGGTGTTCGCTCTGCGTGGCCCCAAAAATCAAGCAGCAGCACCAACAACAACTACACTGACAGAATGTCAGCTGCTGCTGTGACGCTGTTGGCGTCGCAGTTGGTAGAGGTATGTAACTGTTTTCCAAACAGAAGAATGTAGAATGAGAGAATCTTGAAAAGCTGTCCCGAAGGGCGTCAGTGATGGGGTGTGCCATTAGTGATGAGCCAACGAGTTATTTTTATGATAGTTATTTGAATAATTATTCAAAATTTTTCATATAAAATTAGTATCATTAATATAATAATATTAATAATCATAAATTTCTTGTCCTTTCCAGACCTGCCGAATCTGCCAAAAGGCGTTCGCGAATGTTTATCGCCTGCAGCGACACATGATCAGCCACGATGAGAGCGCCTTGCTGCGAAAGTTCAAGTGCAAGGAGTGCGACAAGGCCTTCAAGTTCAAGCATCATCTCAAGGAACATGTCCGGATCCATTCCGGGGAAAAGCCCTTCGGCTGCGACAACTGCGGCAAGCGCTTCTCCCACTCGGGCAGCTTCTCCTCCCACATGACGTCCAAGAAGTGCATCAGCATGGGCCTCAAGCTGAACAACAATCGTGCACTGCTGAAGCGACTGGAGAAGAGTCCCGGCTCCGGAGGCGCAGCCCGTCGCTCGCCCTCCGATCAGGGCCTTAAGCAGGAGCAGCAATCGGGGCTGCCGGGACTACCAAATCCGATGATCTACTTTGCCAGCGATGCTCAAGGGCAGGCGGGAAGTGCAGCTGCCACGCCCTTCCCACCTTTCCATCCCACGAACTACATGAATGCGGCTCTGTTCTCCTTCCCCAATCCCTTCATGGCTGCCGCCGCTCTGGATCCTCGCGTTCATCCGTACAGCATCCAGCGGCTGCTGCAACTCACGGCTGCTGGTCAGCAACAGAGGGAGGAGCAGGAGCAGCAACAGCAGCAGCTGGAGCAGGAGCAGGAGGAGCGCGAGCCCGAGGAGGAGACGCCCGATGAACCCAAGCTGGTCATGGACATTGATGAGCCGGAGACCAAGGATCTAAGGGCCCCCACACCCGAAATCCGAGAGGAGGCAGCGGCTCCCATCAAACAGGAGCCCAGCAGGGAGGCCTCTCCAGTTCCCGAGAGTGATCCCGCAACGCCGCAGGAGATTAAGCAGGAACAGGTACAGGAACCTCTCTCAGTAGAAGAGGCAGAACCACAGTCCACAGTTGAAGAACCCTCGCCAATAGAGCAGCCCGCCGATTTGCGCTGCAGTCGCTGCTCCAAGCAGTTCAACCACCCAACGGAGCTAGTGCAGCACGAGAAGGTGTTGTGTGGCTTTATCAAGGAGGAGCTAGAGCAACATTTCCATCAACAGCAGCAGCAACAGCAACTGCAGCACCAGACCACGTCCTTTGTGATGCCATCCGCCAGCGAAGAAGACGACGAGGATGAGGAGATGGAGGAGGAGCCGCGACAGGAGAGCGGCGAGCGCAAGGTCCGAGTGCGAACGGCCATCAACGAGGAGCAGCAGCAGCAGTTAAAGCAGCATTACGCCCTGAACTCGCGACCCAGCCGAGATGAGTTCCGGATGATAGCCGCTCGCCTGCAGCTCGACCCGCGCGTGGTCCAAGTCTGGTTCCAGAACAATCGATCCCGCGAGCGAAAGATGCAGAGTTTCCAGAGTAATCAAACCACGCCGGTGGCCAGCAATGAAGCTCAGACCTCGCAGACTTCCCGCGAGGATCAACCCTTGGATCTGTCCATCAAGCGCGATCTGCTGACGCCGAAAAGCGAGAGCTCGCCACCTTACATACCGCCTCAGAGCACTGAGGCCCTGAATCCCGAGGCCGCCATCAATCTTAGCCGGAAGTTCTCCAGCTCCGCTTCAATGTCGCCAGCCTCGATTTCACCCTCATCCGCGGCAGCCATCTACTTTGGCGCTGGACCGCCGCCTTCGCCGCCCAACAGCCAACTGGAGGCCGCCACTCCTCGAACGGCCGGCCAGGCCTTTCCGGGACTGCCCTACATGCTGCCCATGCCCCGACTCCCCATGGAGGCCCTCTTCCAAATGCGTCCCGGTGGCGAGTATGCCCCCAATCATCCCCTGATGAACAGTATTAAGCTGCCCGATTATCGTGGCACAAGCCTGAGTCCCGGCGGATCAGAGAAGCGATCGTGGCGCGACGATGACTCGCGCATCTCCCACGAGGATGACTTCGGCGGCGGACTGCTGCCGCCGAAGCCGAGGAGGGGCAAGCAGGAGACCCATGGCCATGCCGGCGATCCCGATCTGCCCTTTGTGTGCGATCAGTGTGACAAGGCCTTCGCCAAGCAGAGCTCATTGGCGCGCCACAAGTACGAGCATTCCGGTGAGTGTAAATCTTTCTTATGTTTCACTTAATTTTAATTTAACCGGCGAATCCTTGACTAATCTCAAAACACTCTTTTAAAAACAGGTCAAAGACCCTACCAGTGCATGGACTGCCCCAAGGCCTTCAAGCACAAGCACCACCTGACGGAGCACAAGCGCCTGCATAGCGGCGAAAAGCCCTTCCAGTGCTCCAAGTGCCTGAAACGCTTCTCCCACTCGGGCAGCTACAGCCAGCACATGAACCACCGCTACTCCTACTGCAAGCCCTACAGGGAATAGGTAAGCGACACCTCAGTGCCGCCCACCTGCCAACCAGGAGCAGTTCCCCAGCCGCCGGGAGGAGCGCCGCCAGCGCCGACGTCCAATCGCGGACGTCGTCGCGTCCAGGCGATAAATCCAGCGTATCCGCCGCACCAGCACCAGCATCCCCACCATCCGCATCCACATCCCCTGGCAGCCATGGCCGCCTTCCAGCAACAGCAGCAGCAGCAACACCAGCATCGGATGGCCTGGAATGGAGCCGGGGTGATGCTGCCGCCGCCACCCAGTCAGCAATCACATCGTCCGCCGGCTCCACATCCGCCGCCGCTGCTTTCGGGAGCGGGTTTCGGCCAACCGCCGCCAACGGCATCGCAGTTCTTTCACCATCATGCAGGACTGCTGCCACCACCGCCCCCGCCGCAGCAGCATCAGCAGCAGCACCACCAACACCAACAGCAGGCTGTGGGCCCGCCTACGTCCTCGCCCGCCTTTGACTTCTTCAATGCCAAAATGTTTCCAAATTAAGCTAGAAACGGGTTCGGGTCCCGGCTAGCAGCAAGCTCTCTTGGGGGTTTGAGAACACGCTTAGCCGGGACACGGAACCAGGTGCAGTACACGACTTACAGGCTGTACTTAATATAACAGACGGAACCAGAAAAATCTCAGAACGTGCAGGAACACACACAACACAACACGAGAGCACCTTTAGACCGAGTCGGAAGAGAGAAATATTTTTTATAGCCATTTAACCTACCAAAAGAAACAACAAAAAAGAACAAAGAAAAAAGTAAAGGAGGAGCAGCGATAAAAAAAAAAAAAACAACACAAACAACCTTTCGTTTGAGCGAATTTATTATTTTTATATTATTATATTATATTTTACAAATGTTGCAACCACTTTTGTTTCTTTAGTATTCATTTTACGTTTACGTTTAGCGCCTAAGTTTCGGTCAAAGATATAGAATTATCTATTTTTTTACATTATACATTATGGATTCATGTTTTTTTAGTTTATAGGCTCTGGGCAACCCAGTACCAAGTGCTGCAGAATACTCAACAAAAAAGCATAAAAGCATATATCCCAGATGGAATAAATATGTGTATATATTTTTTACGATTAATGTATACTCGCTTAAGTTTTTTTATATATTCTTTAACCTTTTAGTTCCAAATACAAACCTCCGGACCAAAAAAAAAGAAAGAACGAAACAGACAATACCGAGACGAGACCAGAGATACAGATACAAAAGATACAAGTATTATGCAGCAAAAAACTGTATTAAAGCCACCACCAAAAACAAAAACACACACAAAACATTGTAAAGTCCGCGCCCCCTTTTTGTTTATATTGTTTAAAATTTATATGGAAAACCCACCGCTTGCCCGCGCGCGTTTCAAGCTCTCTCTCTCTCTCTTACTTAAGGAACTTTGTCAAAAACAAGAAAGAAGAAGAAGTACTTTCTCGAACTACGCTTTAGTCCCCCCGTCTTAAGCCCTTAACCTCGTAACCTCCTAACCCCTAATCCGGAGCACGAACACCTACAAGATCATTCCATTTTGGCCAAAGAGCAGGTGCAAACTCATATGCATTTAGGCCTACGGCTCGCCGCTCGCCACTCGCTACTCGCCAATCGACAGACAGAGAAACGTTTGTAAAGCTAAAATATTCGCCAAAACCCAACTAAATCTAAATCTAAATGCTAAAACTAAAAACTAATGCTAACACTAACATTTAATATATATATAAATATATATATACGAAACACAAAAACTTAATTTGGCCTTACTAAAGATTATTTAACGATTAATGAATTAATTCAAAACTGTGCTTAGTTATTAGGTAGAAAGAAGAAGACGCTTGAGAAAATTCAAGCGGAAGAAAAACCTTTGGAAAAGTCTCGCGAAAAGCATAAATTAGCAAAATTCCATGTGCGTATTAAATGTAAAAAAGAAAAAACCAAACAAACCAAAAAACCCTATTAACTATCAAAGTGTTTGCCATGACAATAAATTTTACGACTATGTAATTGATAAAAATAATGCTTTCGATTCACAGCGCTAGCCGAAAAAACCAAAGAGTCAACTTCACTTTTAAATCGTTTCAAACTATAAATATATTTCAATTGAGAACAACAAGATCAACAACAAAAGGTTTCCAGAACAACGAACATTTCTTTTTTGACGTTTAACTTTGTCCCAAGGAATTTACGCCCAATGATTTTCTTGCTTTTCCAGAACACAAAAAACAGAGAAAAAAAAAACAGAAAACGGAAAACGAAAAACTCACAAAAAAATGCATTTAATACTTAATTAATTTTTATATATTTGTATTTTAAACTGAGGAAGAGAGGAATGTTGGAGGAGGGTAGTATATATATATATAAATATGTGTAAATATACATATATTTTTTTGTAAATTATTTCGCAAGAACAAAAGCTAGAGAATCCAAAACAAAACGCGCCCTGTTATTATACTCGAGTTGAGATACTTCAGAAATTCAGAAAATAAACAGCCAGCACACACACGTTTAGCATAAATTTAAAATAATTACCATTATTACTACCGTAAATACTTAGCCTAGTTAATAAAAAAACCCTTAACAACAACAGAATGTTAAACTTGAACATTAAAAACAAAAACTCGAAAACTTATTTTTAAGCGCAAATACTATGTGGTTTTGTGATGCAGGATGCAGAAGAGTTGAATGTTGCCACCAGCATGGATATTTGCACTCTAGGGCCTTATATGAAATACACACACTACACACTACACACACACTCTCGTATATAAACATAAACAATTGTTAGTTATTTAAATGATACAAACACCTACACTTAGTCACTTCGTCGTTTTTAAATTGTGTTCCAAACTCCGCAATCTCCGTTCTTTCCGCCTCTCTATCTCTCTGTTAAAGTTGTTCAACGCCACCCACCTCCACCCATCACTCTTTGTGTAAATAAGCGGAGCAGGAAAAGCAGTACTTGTACTTGTGTATTATTTTTGTTTTATTTTCGTATGTTCAACAATAGCGATTAGCCACCATTAAGTTACCAATTAAGTTACCTCGTTGAAACGGCATCAAATGTTCATTTTATTGCTCGATCCGCTACAAAAACATCTAAAGAAAACAAGTAACCACAGAAAAATATATATTGAGAGACGAAAGAGAACAAGAAACAATTCAAAAAGTAACTTATATTTCAAATATTACGCATAAATGTATTTTAATCAAAAGTAAGCAAAATGATTCAAATGGATAAAAACACGCATTCATATATATATGAATAAAACATTTTTGTCTTGATAAATTTACAAAAAAAAAAACCAAAAACAAAAACCAATTATTATAATTATTAAATTTACAACGTGAAAATAATAAACAAAAAAGAAAATTATTAAAATTTAAATGCAAATGATTTCTTATTTGTGGGTTATTGGGATTATTGGGGAAAGATTGAAGATTGATGTTGAATTAAACTATCGCAAACTGAGCGATCAGTGATCCTTTATTTTATTATTTGATCTCAAACTATTTTAACTCTCGTTTACGATATATCTGGCTTTAATACATATCTCCAATTGAGTCTTGACCAGCACCACCCCGAAAAATTTCATTGAACAAATCCTATGGCGTTACGCATCTTATACCTAAAACTGTCGTTGCTTATAACATACAATTGTTTCAGTTTCCAGCCAAAGAGATCATCAGTGCTAACATTTGAAATAGTTTTTGCTGAATTGGGAAGTTTAGATGCACTTCCTACACAGCGCCGTGACCAGAGGGGACTAGGAAGGGCTAAGCCCCCTTGAAATATTTCGAGCCCCTACAAATAATGTCATTCTTAAAATTTTGACAAATCTTTGTGAATTTTAGATATTTTTGCTGTTTTTATACCCTTGCAGGGTATTATAATTTTACTCAGAAGTTTGCAACGCAGTGAAG
>JAEIHY010010126.1:0-45852 GCA_018904565.1 Drosophila tsacasi
GAAGCAGAAGCAAAAGCAAAATCATGTGAAATGAAAATAACTGCAGTTTTTTAAACACTGAATATAAATACAAAAAGTTAAAAACTGTTTATTAACTGCATACGTATTTAAATTTTATTGCCGAAACAAGCTTCCATCCTTGTTATTTCGTCCTTTTGAGCGGGAAATGGGGTTGATTGCTTAAAAAAGGCATAGATAAGCCACAGGAACCCCGCTGAAAGGGGGTTCAACATTTTGATTTTTATTTTGCATATCAAAAGGATTACATTTTATCCAACATTTTCTTTTGTTGGCGCCAGAATGTGATTTTGAGCGATTGTCGTATTTTCTTGATTAAAAAGTCAGAATTGTTTATAAAATATATATTTAATAATATATATTTAATACTGGCTAAGATGGATTTAGCTTTTACCTGGTTCCAAGTTAAACTGAAAATATAATGTGAAAACAAAAATACTACAAATAAAGCCCAAATAATTACATATTTTTTTGTAAATACTTCACAATTATAGCTTGGTGGTCTCTTATCTCCTGGTATCTTATCTTCCACATCCTGTTCCAGATGAGAACAGGATTAATGCGAATCGCTTTCTTGGTCAAACATTGTAAATCACTTGGTAACCGGAGTACATTGAAAACTTCTGATAAATGGACCAACCGAAGGCGCTGGGCCAGAACTCTCTTCGCGCAAAATAAAGTTGTTGAAATTTGTACAATAAAAATCGGTCTTCATTAATTTGCATCGAACCCCAGGTACATTATTTGCATATGCATGAGAGCCGGCCAGAGGAGGCCACAGAAAACGAAACCAATCACGTCAACACCCAATTTTACAAGGAGTCCCTGGCTCCAAAGACCCGAAATTTCTCCAGGTCCGACATTCAAGTGTCCGCCGTTGATTCCAAGGGGGAAACAGTGAAGCCTCTTTGGCACGAAGCAGATTTTTTTACATTTTTTCAACTCACAGTGTGTGGTTTTAAGTTTTATTATTTAGTAAGCCTCAAAACTAAAGAATATTAGTTTTATTTGTTTAGCAATTTATCCAAAAGTCTTGTATATTTATTTATAAAGGTACAAGACAGTAGACTTACCTTTAAGTATACATATTCCGCAAAAATCAACCAATACTTAATATAACAGAACCTTATTATATTAATGAAAAATATTCAAAAACATCTTGAAATTAATTCAGTTTTAATAGGAATGAAAAGCATATAAAAAATCTAGATAACAACTCAAGTTGTATCTTTAGGCAGTCAATTTTATAGATACTCAACTGTATTTGTAATATTTAAACAAAAATATATTTCTCGCCATCAATTTGGAGGTAAAACACTCGCACCAGGAGTTTTCGAGTCCCGCAGAAGAGTGAAAAGTTTTTAAATTAAACACAAATTTATGATCAAACAACGGCAGAGGCGCAATATTGAAAAAAGAAGAAAGAAAAAAGGAGCTGAGGATCGGAGAGAAGAAAAACCTGGAGGCTGTGGGGCAAAGCCAAACGGCAGCCTCCCGATCCGGCGATCATGGTGTCCCCCGAACACCCTGTGTGCGCCCCAAGAGCCAAGTTAGCACCTGTAAACCGGTTGGCAGACCGGCGCAGGTAACTCAGTCTCACCGAAAAACAGATGTCCTGCTGCTCCAAATTGAAAGCGCAACATACATCATCCATCCTTTTGCGTGGACCCTTACTCTTAACTTAAGGCAGCGTCCAGAAATTGGGGTCATGTACTTGGCCAAGTCCAGCGGACAGGCAACACGTCTTTCACTTGGCAGCCTCCTCCGGCGCTTCCCCGGATCTCTTCGTATTTTATGCATATTTTTTGAGCGTTGTTTCTTTGGGCTTCAGATATACTCATAAAATATTATTATATTTTTTTGTTTGGGAGCCTCGTCTGGAGGCTGAAAAACTTGAAAATTTGTCGCGTGGCTTCCTCCACTCACGGGGTTTCGGGAGGCGAGCTTACAAGGGGGTTCTATAGGACCTGGAGGCGGGACATGGTCATTGGATCGAGAGGAGCGTGTGTCGCTCATGATCTGTTTATAGTTCAGATGGATGATGCAACGATGCAAGGCAACAGGTTGCAGATATCACTTGTATCGCTTAAGTTTTGAGCTTCTTGTTAATGAGGAGCGCTTTACAAGCAAATATGTTGAGAAAGGAGTGCGTGGGTTGGCTGGGGATTAAAGGAGGCCTTCTGAAGTGAAACTATGTCAATATCTGTTATTTTTATCTGTTATTTAAAATATTAAAATAGAATTCTTGTACAAATATTTATTTTCCACTAATTTACATCTTTAAAATAAGATTTCTAAAGAACAAATTCATTATAATTCTCGTAAAATATATTTCAAACTATTGTAAATACATTTCCTTGCATACTTTTCCAAGGATTATAATTATTATTATTCCCTTCCCCTTTTGCAGGTGCAGTCCACCGAAAATTCCCATCCTTGGTTTTCCCACACAGGATGCAAATGCAACAGGACCTAGTGGGGAATTTCATGCAAAAGACAAACGGAAAAGCGGAAAACCAAGAACACAGGCATGGAAACCCCGAAAACAGTATCGAAGCATCTCCAGAGGATAAAATCGAAGGACGAAGATGAGGACATGTGCGCTTCCCACACAGACTCTCGGCAGCAGGTACATGTGTATCCTGCTGGATATCTATCCACAAAACGAAGGAACCTTCTTCCCAGGGAGCTCAAAACGAAAAAAAAACAGCTGCTTTGCAAACTCCAGTTTATGTTCTTTTACGAGATTTTTACTGTAGACTTGGGTTTTCTGTTTTTACCAAAGATTTTACTGTTTCAGGTGAAGGTGTCGCCTCGCCACTCGAAGATGGGAAACTCACTTCACTTCCGTGTGAATTTCTTGCTCCAGGATTTCGCACAACAGCTGCCTAGTTAATCCTTTGACAGTTGTTAGACGCTGGAATCCTCGACTTTCGCTTAATTGGCAAGCAACAGCCGTGGCCAGAAACCGCAGCAGTTGCTGTCGCTTTGTTATTGAATTCGAAATTTATCGGAAATCTTTTCTCTCGGGCCTTGGGAACGGAAACGTGACTGGGCCAGGGGTCCTTCAGATTCAGAGCACCCTGTTTGCGAAAAATAAAAAACGAAAATATGAAAGAGGGTCCAGATCAAATCAAGGTCTGTCGAATGCGAGGGTGGATCAGGTGCATTGCATAATCTTTGCCTTTGTCTTCCTGCATCTTTATTCGGTGGGAATATTTATTGTTTGAAGAACGGGGAGCGGGTATATGTAGGATCTGAAAAAAACGGATCCAAACGGAAGTTGTTTAGCGTGGGAAGTCCTGGAAGCAAACATAGCCGGTAACCCCTTCAGTGACTGTCTAATTCCGGTGGAGATCACTTGAGAGGGTGGCATTATCAATGAAAATTGTGATTTGTTTTGATTTATACATAAGTTTATGAGGAAATAAATGTTAAAATATCTAAATCAATACATAAACCTCAGCTAGAGTATATATATTAAATCTTAGGTATCCTTTGGCCCATCTTAAAAAGCTTCACAGCTTCGCTTCTCGGAATCGGGAGCACTTCGTTCATTCAAAGAGCGATTCCTGGAATTCCATCCGCATGTCCTTGCCCATCAGCTGGACCACGATACCACAACAACAACAACCAAACATCCTGTTTTGGAACTCAACTGAACTGCCCAACTGCCTCGTTTCATTCATGCGAGCTCTGAAGATCGCGTCGTCCACCAGTAGCTTTTTCAAGGCGAATGCGTAAAAGTTTCGCGTAAACAGAAACCGGAAACGTGAAAAGTGGAGGCCAGAAGAAGGAACTTTCGGCGATTCGTGGGAATTTCGTGGGCCACTTCCTTCCGAGTGCGCGGGAGTCCTAACTGAGTCCTTTGCTTTTCATGAGCGCGAATCAAGTTACGCGTGGATTCGAACTCAATCGGTCGGACCACTGAGGGAAATCTACGCCTAATGGATAACTATAATATTTGTATTGAAATATTTTCTGTTTAATTTTTAATAAATAAAAAACAATAAATTACATATTACAAATCTGCATCATTACATTAATTAATTTTAATTAGAGAGTTAATAAACAATACCCCAACATACAGTACAAGTTTATAAAGTGACTTTGAATCCAAAAATGTTAAATAAAACCTATAACCCAAGAACTTTCAATATCTTATATTTTTCCTTAAACAAATCTCTTTCTTCAAGTGTCTCTGAGTAGAGATCTCTCTGGAGTTTGGCCTCGGCTCCATCCATCATCCACATGCTGCTGCTGCCTTGGCTGCTGTTTGTTGTTTTGCACCTTGAGCCTTGACTACTTCCGGTTCGCTGCGCGAAGGACGACAACTACACAGCAGGTAGTTGTTGTTCTGCCGGTTGCTGTGCATCCTCGTGGCCGGACATTTCCTGCGGGCCTCGGTGGCCATGCAAATAAGGATGTCGCCATTGGAAGGCAAATATGTACATGGCGGAGGCAGCATCAAGTGGCTGCCACAAGTCCTGCCAGCAGGCCGGATGTTGTTGCCATCGATCGATTTTGTGAATAGCGAAGTTTAAGTGATATAAGGATGCTATTTGAAGAGGTGCCTTTAAATGGGAGAGAAAAGGAATTATTTATGGGTACAATTCACTTATAAAATTGGTAAAATAATACATTATCATTGAAGCTAATATTTTAATTATTTCCCCCTCCGTAAACTTAAGCTTTGTTTGCTTAGTAATTAAAAAACTTGGCTGGCTTGTTTTTTCAGTTAATTGCCAAACTCAGTTTTCATTGCCATGGCCAGGACCCCCCTCGAAGGACTAAAATAAACAACATTAGCCAAAAACGGCAATTTGCTGATATGGCCACCAAACAAATGTCTAGACAGGGCAGTACCCAAGGTCCCGCTGCCCCGGTACACCTGCTCAGGTAGCTAAAATTAATCATCCAAATAGGGCTGAGCAGGGCGGAACGGGATCTGTAGTGGGAGTTACCCTCGCAGAACTACGAACAAGTTACGAAAATGATTATCCTTTACACGAAATGATTGCGCAAAAAGTACAAAGAAAATCTTTTCTAGGTCTTCCTTTGAAATGGAATTTTTCCGATGCCCAGCAGGCTGTTGAATGCACAAATCTTGAAATATATCTGAAGACTAGACTACGCCATTACGTGTTGTTTTTTTCTATTTTTTTTAAGCAATGTGCTCGGCAGGAGTTCGGTACAGTTAGGATTTTGGGCAAACTATAGGAGGGAACAACATGTGTCGGACACAGGCCAGGCACGCACTTATCCCAGCGATAAGATATTTGAATACCGGCGACACAAAGAGATCCTTTCCCGAAGTATGGCCTGAGTTTGCCAAGTTGTGAAATCAATTAGTATATCTCACTATACCCAAAGGATCCTTGAAGGTTGCTTGAGTTTTTAATGCCTAAAGGGCATATGGCTGAGAACGAAAGAGCATTTATCCTAATATATTAGTATAGAAATTTATTTCTGATAGACAAAGGAAAATGTATACTTCCAGAACAAAAATCAAGAGGTTTTTGTGTAATAAATAAATAAAAACATTATTTATTTTCAAGAAAATAGCAAATATCTGCCCTTAAATGGCATACCCTTACCTCTGCCCGAATAAGGAGTGTTTTTGTAATGATTAAGGTATTAAAAAGCTCGAATTTAGAGACTCACTGATAGAATATAAAATATATATTTACTGAAACTAAAACGTTTAACTTAACACCCAAAAACTAAGTTTAGACTTGAAACTCTTTGAACTCTACTAGATAATATATAAATACTAACAAATAATATATTTATAAAAATATTTCTAATGTAATAATAATATCTATCTATAGAAAATATTTTAAAATTAGTTTTCAAAGTTAATTTCTAATATTAGTCATAATTGAATTAATATTCTGTAGATCTTTTAATACTATTGAAGTAGGAACAATTGCCTCCTGATTAAATATATTATATCATATATTGCTCTTGAGTAATGAAATATAAGTTTAATGTGGTTTAGAACTCGAGTATAAGCAAAATATGAACCATTAACAAATCTAACTTTGAAAGCAACCAAAAATATTATACTACTTTCTTCTAATTTCTCAATATATGATATATAAAACTCCCCCATATCACCTAAGTCCCTGGAAGTCATCAATCATAACTCTCCGATTTGAAACCTCGAGCTCAGTCTTGAAGATACACTATCTGGAGGCCCGATGACAGTTCCACTCAGGTCTGTTATTAAGCCCAGTAGTATGGTACTTGCTGGAGCAACTGAACCATTGAGGAGAGTTCTGAGTCAGAACAGACTTGCAATCACGGGGAATATCTTTACCGTACGCACTCGAGCAGGTACAGTTTCGTTACGCCAGCTCCGCGGACAGCACAACAACAGCAGCAACAGCCACAAAAAGAGCATAATGCGGTGCTACTCGCTCGGTAATCATAATGAACAACGAATGTCAAAGCCAATAAAGAGCCGCGCCGAGAAGTCAACAACATCATCATCATCCGCATCAACGTGATCGTGATCGTGTCAGGTTTTTTCCTTGCTCTCCCTCCTTCACGTGGAGCCAGATAATCAGCCCGCATAAATACAAATTAAAGTGCAGCCAACTTACGGTTAATATATGCAACACCAACAGCAACATCAGCAGCAGCAGCAGCAGCACCAACATCAGCAAAGTTAAATAAAACGACGAAAGAAATAGCATTAAAATTAAATTTGTCGCGTGTTTGGTCGCCTGCTGCTTCTGTCATCTCCCTGCCTGCCCTCGAATTTTCCCCAACCGAAGATCGGTGGTGCTGTGGGGCGTCGAGGGGCCTATTACTGGTGGAGTACAGCCACTGGCACTGGAAAGGGTCTCGGGTCTGCCAAGGTAGCTGGCCCCAGCATTCGTCGCCGCTAATCATGGTAATTATGGCGTTGAAAAAGTTGCCAAGCCGAAAAGCAAGACGAGCAGAAGCAGCCACGGAAGAAGGTACCCGCAAAAAGAGCAAAAGAGCCATCGAAAAAGACGAAAAACTGCAAAAATAAATAAAGACCGAAACTGGGGAGCAGTGCCCTAGGATCCAGGAGAAGGGTATATGTATGGAGGGTATAATCTTTAATTAAAATTATTATTACAAATGTGCAGAACCGAGATGTGATCGATGCTAATTAAAAATTAATCATATAACCAAAGATTATGATTAAAGATTCAAAAAATAAAATAGAATTAGACACTAAAGCAAAGCCTTTCAGGAAAAACACCAAATAAAAATGAATACCCAATAATTACATTTATTGAATTACCAACTAAACTTAATCTGAGTTTAAAAAACAAAATAGAAAATAGAATTAAAAATAACCTAGCTTATTGTAATTTAAAATTGTGCTTGTTTTTACATTAAAGATAAATAAAGAAATATTATATTTATGTTTATAATAAGTTGCAAAATAATATAAAAATATAATTTAAAAAAAAACTTATAAAATTAAAAGTTATATATATTTTCATACGATGTTCCTATAAATTTTCAGTACCTATGACAATTGTTTGATTAAAATAAAATCGTTATTTTAAAATCCTAAGAAATTCTCATATGTAAGCCCTTGATTTTTAAAGATAAATAAGTCAACAAAATTGTATATCGAGTTTATAATCATTTGAAAAATATATATATCACTTTCAAAATTAATCTATTTTATTCTGTTATTTTTCTAATTGATCCAATGGGAGCTAGTAAATAGAGAGGTTTAATCTGACTCGTTCTGACAATACATATGTACATATATCTTAACTGAAATGGTAAGAAGACTATTTGGAAAATGTTAACTAAATAAAAGCTTAACAACTTATAGACTATCTGGCTTGGAAACCTAGTCAAAGGGGTAGGGCTAGATCGAAGTGGCTGTTGATTTTTATCATGAATGTACAGATTATATATATACGTTTTCTTCTTTCCATAATAACTATTAAATATAAGATTAATAAATAATTTTTAGTATTTCAGGAACAGTTGACTGAAAAGAACCCTCACCTTAAAGGGCATCCACAAGTTCCCCTTAGAGCTTATCCCTCATCCCAGCAGCTCATGGCTGGAGCGCCTGCTCTCGGCTGATAAACAATGCTGGAGTGAAATGGAAGAGGAGCAACAGTAAATACACCTGTTGACGGGCCGTCGATGTGACTGACTTGTGGCTATGCAAGCGCAACAGCCGAGAAGCAGCAGCAGCAACAGAAACTGAAACTGAAACATCAACATCAACATCAGCTTCTCGACGATTCCGGGCAGCTCGGTGCAATGGGGAAGCGGAAGTTTATTCGCATAAACACAAACACCGGATGCAGCTTGCTTCCAGGACACGGACACGGACGCGACACTGACGATGAGAGTGTGGAGCACGAGAAATTAATTTCAACTGCAGCAGCAACAACAGGTTGGAGTAAATTATTTTTTTTTTCGGCCCCTCTTCGGGGGGCAGAAACCCGTTTAGGCTTATCTCGCCGAACATCCCCGAAAATAAAGCGAGCGAAAATGTTCAATTTCGGCTAATCTCCTGCTCCTTAAAAATACAAAAAAGAAGTAAAATGAGCAGGCAGCTGCAGAGCCGAAACTCTTTTGTAGATCGCCACTGGCAACTTTCCATGGACTTAATCTGTCCGATATTATATGGCAGAACTGATTTTTCATTATCATAAATGACAAAATGCATTAAGTGCCGCCGTCCCGGTGAAGGGAAATATTTTGATATATCATTTAATGTGGCTCTGCGGCATATCTGGGTCAGTGATTAAGATTTTTAAATGCCAATTATCTGCTGCTGCTGCTGCGATTCCCCTCTGGAAAGAATTCCGCTCGACAAGTCATAAAATATTTCCAAATTGAGGGGAAAATATTGACAGAGCTCAGGCCCCCAGACAGGCACTGCGAGCTTGGCTCGTGCTAAGCTTTTGCCAAATGCCACAATCAATATTTGAATTCCTATATTTACGTATCGACGTTCCGAGAAATATTGGGGTTAAGTTCAGTTTTCCTTCCTCAGGTAGCAACTCGAAATAAGGTACTAACTATAATATCCAGCCCCGATAAGGTCGCTGTGCAAACCAGATAAGATAACCTCGCGCAATCTAAGCAAATACAAATCCAATATGGAATGTTGAAAAGTTTAAAGAGTTCCTCGTAAATACGGTTTCGTTCCTTATCATCGAACCCCGTCGGGCAGCTGTTCCCGAAAGATAACCCAGACAGGCACGCGCTTCACCCGAAACCCATCGAATCCTATCCCATATCCCATATAACATATCCATATCCCATCTTCAGTGTTTGCCCAGCAGTGCAATAAAAACCTATCGCCGTATCCTTCCGCTCGGGCATCTGCTGCCTTTTATGGCTCTGATTAAGCCATTTGAAACTAAGTTGCGCCTCATTAAGCGAGCTCGCAGTTTTATTGGTTATGCCTAATAAAATTAAAGTATTTTTTCAGGACCTTTATGGCTCGGCAAATAGCGGCAGTTGACAGCCAGGACTTGAGTGCGATCTCCTTGAATTGATATCTCTTAAGGACCACCTTGAAAAAAGCTATAAATGTCTACGGTAATAGATCTTTGCTAAAGCATGCCTAAGAGAGTATTGTTTTTATTTTCCATTACTGAAACATTATGCCATATGGGTTATATAAAATATACTTATGCAATTAATATATTTAGCAAGAGGCCACATTTCATTCCACAAAAATCCATAAAATTATTCAAACGTTACTTAATTCCTTTAGAAGCTCATCTTGGCATTATATTATATATTATTATCCTTCTTCCAAGGAGACCACAAAGATGACTGCAAGCTGTGTTTGATATTGATACCTCGCCAGTAGCCCTAACAATAAGCCATAAAGTCAGACAAAAGATCAGTCTTAGATCATGCTCTCCCCCAACTCATTCCCTGGCCATTTTCAGATTCACCCCTGAGCAGATGAGCCGACGCCTACGGCTCTGTCGTCCTCAATAACCGCCCCATTTCCATGATCCAGTTTATGTCTTCTTTTGTGCCACAAAATGTTATACATTTCGCATTAGATTTCCCCTTGGACCCATTGTGTCCGACTGACTGGCTGACTGCCTGTCAGTTTTCTTGCCTTCTGTTTATAGAATTTTGTGGTCGATCAGCTCCCGATAAGATGTTTCGTGGAGCTAGATCCTAGCCGAGTGGTTCAGCAGTCCATCCATCCAACCATAATTACAAGGATAATCGCCTGATTGGTTATCCATCATGTAATATTTCAATTTCCATCGGGCTGCCTGAAGTCGAGTGTGGATCGATCGCTTGAGTGGTTGGCTAAGTGTTTGCATCTTGTCTTTTGATACGGCTAGAGATGGATATCTGAGGGGCATAATGTGCTATCAGCCAGGCAGCTGAGGTAACACGATGATAGCATGTATATTTGATATGGATTTAGGTCAGCAAAGGGAATAAAGAAGAGAGGAGTTTGAAGTTTGAAGTACAGTAGGTTCACAAGTAGGTTGTCTTGCGAGCTCAGACAATTGTTTTCGGTTTTCTTTTATAATATAAAAAGGAGGGAAAGGAGTCTGAAAACGGTCCAAGTTATATTTACGGTTTTCAGAGGTTAATAGCAAGAAATTCATTTAATATCTAGACGATATTCATTTTAATTTAATCAAAAACTTAAATACTTTTGTCTTATTTAATTTATCAAAGTTTTAAATGGAATCCCTTAGATATTCTTAATCGGATTCCATATTTAAGCCACCAATAAAATTAAAATTAAGCCAAATGATTGGAGCAACCAAGCGAACACCTCAATTGAGGGCAGACGACCCCTGGCAATCTTCCCGACTCCAAATTACTTTACGGCTAATCGTTTTGTGCACCAACAAGGGGAAAGATAAATGGAAAAAAAGAGAAAAATATAAAATAAAAACAAAGCAGAGTGAAAAATAGAACATATTGCTGAAAAGCTCGTAACAGGCGCAAAACGTTGCCTGGGCCTGACCTGACCCCGCGGGCAACCCCAGCGGCAAGGCAAGTCAGATCCCCATCCCACGACCGCGTCCAGATCCACATCCACATCCCTATCTCGGCCAGAGACAACAGTTGGTGTCTGACAGCAACCTGACTCTCTGATCAAACTGAGTCCCCGGGACTCGGGCTCAAACTCCGACTCAAACTCAAACTCGGACTGTGTGAAATTGCCAATGCGCATGCGCGCAAACAATAACAACAATTTCCACATTTAATGATAATAATGACGGCGATAATAGTCCGAAATTAGTTAAACACGAATTATAACAAAACAAAACAAGAGGAAATGTTGTCTAAGGAGAGCGAATAAGGTAATACCCTTTCCTGGGAGAGTGTAATATATGGGAATAAAAATCAGTATCAAAGGAGAAAAAAGAAAAAAGTCAAGACATGCTCTTTATAGATAATTTTACAAAATATTTTCGACTGTGAATCTTGAATTAAGAGGGATTGTCTTGAATTAAAACCTCGATTTGATATTAGATTTTCTCACAAACTTAGTTACCACCTTAAAGGGTACATCCTGGAGAAAGACATCCGCAGCTTGTGATGGAAAAAGGGTGCTGGGGATCAACTATTTGAGGCCTTAAGTGCAGCCAGCTGTTGCCGAGAGCGGAGGAGAGCTTCGCTTCGAGCTGCGAGCTGCGAGCTGCGAGCGAGATTGCCTTAGCCGAGTTTGGGGCCCCAACTTAATTTGGCTCAGGTGGCGCGCATTCATGGAACAAATTTATAACAATTTTCAGATCAGCATGGGTAACAACGGCGAGAGGAAAAACAGGGACTGAAAATTGCTAAGGGGTTACTAGGCAATCCAGCAATATGGCCATTAGCGGAAGCATTCATCTAGAAAACAACATTCATTATAGGCCAAGGGAATTCTTTCCATGAAGGGTTCGGTACCCCGGTCCCAACTCACTTGTATTTTTGTCACGTCCGAGTCAAGAATTTCCATTTAGCTACTTTATGACATACTTATTGCATTTACGATTTGCCTCCCCACCTTTTGAACTGCGCGAGGTTGACTCTTTCTCAAAAGGAACTTTGAAGTGACCGACAGAGCGAACAAGTTGGCCTATTAATGGGGTTATCACGTGGTGATCCGCTCAATCGGACTGTGGATGTTGGACGATGCTCTTTTTTAACATCTAACAACTAACTTACTAAAAACACACACACAGAGTTTAAGAATGAAAATTTTTAAGAGAAGACCTCCCAGTTTAGGTGGGAAAAGTGAAAGGTTAGTCCCAGGAAAATTCGAAGAACAGACAGGAAAATATAACCAGGAAAATAGAGAGTATAAATATATTCTGTGAAGGATTTTTAAGCGAATAAAAAAGAATAATAAAAGTAAGTAAGTAAAAGAAATAGTAGTTATTCCTTAAAGACTTAATCATCAAGAGAACATTAAGACATATAATCGATCAATTAAATAAGACAGCAATTTCTCGTTTTACTTATTCAATTAATTACTTCTGGGAAAATTTTAAGAACATTTGTTATATGATAACTTAATTTTAGAAATGCTCCAATAGAATTTCAGAATTCCAGAAATTCTGTCCGTCGCTTCTGTTCAACATTCGATACCCAGTCAGCGAAAATGTTGAACAATTGCAAATAAATTAGTGAAAATAATACGAAACGAATTCGAAGGCGAAGGAGGATTTTTCGGCTTAGCGGAAAGGAGAAAAGAACTGAAACAAAGGACGAGCCGAAAGACAGAGGTGAAAACCGCAAAAATGACAAACGTAAACGGCACCGCAGGATCTTTGGCATCAGGATGTTGAAAAGCAGGCAGGCGGACAGGCGGGCCTTCGGGACACCAGTTTCTGGGTTCTGGATATTGGGTTCTGGGTGGGATGATCCCGACAACACCCACGAACGAATCGTGATTCGTGTCCTGGCATCCTTTGTTTTTGGGACAGGGTCCAGGTCCCGGTGCCGACACATGCGGCGTTGCAGGCGGCGCTGTAACAAACCACTTGGAAGGACGACTGTCTGGGCCTTGTCACTGATGCTTGACCGAAAAATACACTCAAATAAATGATAACCTGAAGAGAAATATAACTCATTTTAGAGAAAATAAACAACATAAATATAATTATTTCATTGTACAAAATATGCTTTGCTAAGCCTTACAAGCTCAGCTTTAAATTAAGTTCAAACTTAAATTCAAAAGCTAAAACTCATTTAGATCTCTTCCATTATCTAACTTAATAAGCAAGTAGACTATTTTCTCAGTGCAGTGACCTGGTCTAGCATTTAGTTCCGTTGAAAATCAGGCAGTGTCCAGGCTTGTCCATATGTCAGCAGCAGCAGTTGGTTGAGTCGTCCTGGCTACCGATATGGATATTGATATCTTTTGGCCTTATGTCCCTAGTTACTCTACTCCCTGCCTAATCTTTGTTATACGAGTATATTTTATTCGGTTGCCGCAATTGTTCAATTTACTGACAACCTTCGGCAAATTGCTACTGGGAAACCGAAGGATCCCGGCAGATATCTCGTGGAATCTTTGGATATTTTGTTAACCAAATTTACACGCGACAGGCGGCTGCAACTTTATCAGCTGAAGCAGATCGCCATGGCAGCCTGCAAGCCAAGAAACCCTTCTAACTGAGCTCACAAAATTCAATTTCGGGGAGCTCCAAATCAAAGGTGTTGCTTGCTGCTTGACCCTTCAGCGAAGGATACTTGGTCGAAGGAAAAAAACCGAAAAGGGAAGCAGCCCGACGAGAGGAGCATCTGCCAATGAATGCGTAATGACCAACTGCCAAAAAGCAGTGAGGGATGGGGACAGAGACAGGGACAGGATCGGGAGCACAGGACCCAAATCGAGACGAGACGGCTAATGAACGACGATCTACAACGTGGCTAAAAAAGCCGAAACCCTTGCGCTTACAGATGCCAACGGGTTGGACACGAGGAACAAAAAAAGGGCTAAAAACAATATAAAACAAAAACAAAACAGTTGCCGAAGGGTTCGAGTCAAAGTCAGTCAAACGATGGCATGGCGCAATTATCGAGGCGGGTTAGGGATTTACCACCTGGAGTCTTGGATCTCGCTCTTGACCAGCCGGCTAGAGCCAGCAGCAGCAGCCGTTTTTCCTGCACTCAGGGAAAACTAGGCTAAAAAGGGAATTTAAATCATGATAATATTAATGTATTTTTATAAGTTAATGTAGGAAAATTAATATTATTCAACATATGAGAATGAAACTAGTTATGTTAAATTTTAGTCCCTTAAATCAATATCAATATAATATATTTTAAATCTTCAAAAGTACACTATGAACCTTTTTCTCCTATTTAAAAAATTCTAAAAAAGGAATGTTGTTTAAAATCTAGTTATTTTAATTTCCTAAAAAGCGTTTTTAATGCCTTACAAATATCCTGCAAGTTTTTCTCTGACTATTGACGATCCCGAAAGGGTTTCGTATTAAATTTAATTGAGCTATATCTGTTTCGAGAATCGATTCGAGTTGGCATCTGCGGCAGAGTGACCTTTATCTCTTTTTCAGCGTCTCTAATGTCTAGCGCAGGGCACGTGCCCAGCGTGACTCCGGGGATATTTTATCCTCGAGCCAGGAGCGGCGACTGTACCCAGGAACGTCCTTGCAGCGGCCGTAAACAACAGCGACCGGCACCAGGTGCTAGCCGGACGGCATTTTCTTGGTCTTATCACTCGGTCCGTGGTCCTTAGCCTAGTCTTTCTCGATCCTTTGTCCGGCTCGAGTGCTTCGGCGACCCATTGTCCCACTCTGTCGTCACCCGCTTTGTCCTGCGCAGCGTGCGTGTCCTTGCATCTTGGCCTATTGTTTTGATTCATTTTGTCAAATTTATATAAAATTTATTACAACTCACGGAGTCTGCGCTAGCGCGGCCAACCAAAAATCTTCTTTTAATGGTGTCAAAATATGGCATTGCAGGGGAAAATTCATTGGACCTTATATCATGTATTAAAGAATGGGGAATCATTCAAAAGGAAGCTGGATCATGGTTGGCTAGTCAAGGATAGAAAGCAGGAAGCGGTAAGGAATATTTTCTATAAGAGAAATTCCAAGACCTTGTGAAGGTTTAATACGAAAGGAATTTTCCAGCGGGAGGTATCCCTGACGTTTTTCTGAAAATTCTATACTTAGTACAGTAGAATCATTCTACTAGAATGCCTCATTCTTTACTATTATTTCAGCTAAAGGTTTCATATACCTGAAATAAGCTCCAAAATCTAACTAAATACTCATAAATCCCTCTGATATCCCTTATAGATAACATAAATTTCCAATAAAATCCTCTAGTTAGATTCATGATAAAAATAATTTTCTTGCTAATTACCAGGTCAGATCTGGCAGGAAATCTACGCCCATGAAAAAAAGGAAAACATTTATTTCACAACTCAAATATCCTTGCAAATAGTTAAGCCGGCCAGAGGTCAGTTCGGGCCCAAAAAGCACGTGCCATTGTCAGAGTTCTCGGGCAGGTGATGCGTAAAATGCCGACTACACCGAGGTCGACCATTGTTTGGCCAGAAACACCCACAGTGCGTGCACGTATGCAAATATTTTCAAAGGCCATAGCCAAAGGCAGCTGCTGGCCACCAAAAACCAGACAAAAGGAAGCAACAGGCAAGATCAAATAGGATCCAGGGCCACAAATGAGGACCACGGCAAACAAAGGTGAAACGCTCTGAACCTGCTGCTGGCCAGGAATATGTTGTTCTCAGGTATTTGCATTCCGGCAATGGCCAAAACAGATGCACTCGGCAACATTACAGCACTGTTTCTGTAAAAAAAAATCACACTTTAGTGTGAATCTCTCTTCGATGAGGATTTATGGCCATATAATAGAAGTGTTCCTAGAATGGATTTGGTCTACGAGCGGACCCTCTCACTTGAAATTAGTTTTAAGCCATGCAGATGTCTTCCTTGAGTCGCAAACAACAATCAAATCTAACACAAACACTTCCCTCTCCAACCCTTTAGAGTTGAATTGGGGATATACAGTAAGCTGAATTCCTGATTCCTGATAATAATAAACAGAATAAACATTTGCGTAAAATTCTACGGGATTGAAACATCCGAGAAATGTCACGGGCAAGCTGCAAAAACTTCAATTGATCGATAGAACCAGCGGAATGAGTACAGGGAGTGACATCTATCTTCACATGGGTAAGTGTAGGCAATTTTCGCCTTGACATCAATGGGTTAATTCAGTTGGTAGCGTTGTGGACAAACAATGCGAGGGCGCTAGAAGCGAGATACAAATAAATACAGCTGCCAATGAATTCACGCAAATTTCAGCAAAGGGTTATGTTGTCATATTGTCAATATGGAGTAGATACTCCCCGGGGTTGGGTTAAATTTTATATAGGTTATTTATTGATAAATTCTTTTATTTTTCCCTCAAGAAAGTTTATTCTGACTAACTGATAATCCGTGTTAATGGATTTTGAGGCTAGGCACAGAAACTATCCTTACCTTTGATTTGAAATTAATAATAGAACTGAAAAGCTAAGAATCTCATTTATTTTTTAGAGTAAATAACCATATGTGCTTAGATATATCATAACCATATCTCCACACCTCAACCTCAGTAGTCTTCAAAGATCTTTCGAGGCCCTCTTGGCTTACTCATGGCTCAAAGTCAAGCAAACTTGGCCAGCATTTCGTTGGCCGCCACCTGAATTGAATATGAAATGAGAGCCCTGCTGATGGTTTATTCCATTTCCAGAAGCATTGAATCATCATCAAGAAGGTAAACCTCTCCGGATCCGCACTATTCCGGCATGGATCGCCCGCTGGCGATGATTCCTTGATTCATTTCAGCCGAAAGAGATTTTGCTTTTTACCAAAGAAAATAAAAAAAGAAAATTGAACAAAGAGAAAGAAGTCGGACGACGGCATTGTGCGTTGTGCGTGGAGGACAATGCTCCAAGTCTTAAAAAAAGGAGCGGCACGAAGGACGAAGGACGAGAGCTGATCATGCGTGGTGTGATGTACGCTGTTTGCAGCCTGTTGAGGAAACATCTGCCCCGCTCAATTTTTTCTCTCCTTTCCTTTTTATGCCATGTCTTCTTGTTGCTTGCTGGCTTCTCGGTATTGTTGCTGTTGTTGCTCACGGCACGCAGGACCTCTTGGAACAGGATACTTACAGAAAGTAATGAGTAACATTAAAAAACCAGACTACACCGAGGGACAGAGGATATAAAAATGCTAAAAAACTATCTTTGCAAATAATATTAAATTATTCTTTATTTAGTGTAGTCTTTAAAGAATATATTCGAAGATTTTGTTTACTGGAAAGAGCCAAAATGACCGATATATCAATTCAAAATCGATTAAATTGACTACTCAAATTTATCGACATTTAAAAATGCAAAGCAAAAATGTTTGTTAATATTCAGTTCAAATACTAGATTAGTCAATACTTCTTTTCTTCATTTTATATTTATAATAGTATTAATTATATTAATTTTTGTTATCGATATCTTTCAATATTTTCATATATATTCATAAATTAAGATCTATATTATTTTTCTCAGTGCACACAACAGCGTTGGCAGGCTGTACATGCGTTCCCTACTCAGTGCTAGCTCTGTACAGTCCTTAAGAAAGGACTCTGCCTGTCATCTAGGAACAATGTCAAGGTCAAGCGGAGCGCGTGTCCTCCCCCGCCTACGACAATATATCCTCGGTGTTTTTTAATAGAAAAAATCTCTCAATTTAGTGAAGGCACATGCAGGATATGCGTATCCTGCTTTAGTTGCTTGTGCGGCATGTGCTCCTGCGCCGGCAGCTGTCACTGGCAATGCTCGTCCTGTCATTTCATCCTTGGAGCGTGCGTAGACTCAAAAGAAAACTAACAAAAAGTGAAGCCTAAGAGTGCCAAGAGTGGGGCAAAAAAATGATTTGATATTTTTTAGTCTATTTCCTGCTCCTCAGCTGCCGTCAATTAACATACTGTCCTGCGCCCACATAATGTCCTCGGCCAGCAGCCACACATCTGTCTGCTCTCCACCTATCCACTCCATATATAAATATATATTTCAATTCAGTTTTTGACAATATTTGGCTTCTGCCAATCCTTTTTCTTTTGTCGGGGCACAATTGCCTTCGTTTGACGTAAAACCTTATGCACAATGCCAGGATTATCCTACATTCATGTGCAATCCTTTCATTGTCGTACACATTTCGATACGGTGCCTGTGTTTTCGCAATGGTTTTCGCAATTTTGCAACTGTTTGGATGCGGAGTAAATAGGGGACATCTTTTGGCAGATGGTTTTAAGGGATTGCTTGAAAAGATTTGGGTTGGTATTATATTGGTGTGATTTCCTTTTAGTTCTAAAGTTTAAAAATAAAGCAAAACATTTGAAGAAAGAAAGCTCAATTGGATTGGTGCTTAAGAAGTTGCAATTCCAGTTAGAAGTTTGTAGAAATATTTTTCTAAAAGTGTTTCTAAAATGTGTCATGCCTAATTTTGTATTTAAGCATACCCAGACTCAATATTCCTCATCAATTTAACTTATTTTCAGCATAACACACTTTCTACATTATTGATACTCATCAACTGCCCATCAAAAAAATTTAAAAGAAATTCCAATTTACACAGAAAAAAGTCCATTTTGCGATTCCAACGAATTTCTATAATTTCCCAAACAATATCCATTTGTTTTCCATTTTTTATGGAGCACGCTCAGGTGAAAAACAGACATTTAGGCGTATCGAACCTCTGGGGCTGGATGACCATGTCCTGGTGTTCGTCCTTGGCCAAGTCCTAATCTCTAATCGCTCGTCACGCTGGCAGCAGCGGAGAAGGAGACGCTGCAGGACTCATTTGAGACGCTTTAGACCTGCGATAAGAATCGGCAGGTTCAAGCCAATGGCCAAGGGCAGGTAGGCCTGCCCCATTGTCCTGCTCACGATTTCGTCCTGGCCAGCAGCAGCAGCGGTCTGCCGATGGCAGCCGGCATTTAAAACGTTGCAATGTGCATTGTATAATTTATATCATAATTCTCCATGCATTGTGCCCGCGATGTTCCCTTCTTTATGGTCGTCCTGCGTCCTGCAGCTTTATCCTGTTGCTCGGGCTTATCTTGATTTCAATTGTTGCTTCCCGAGGGCCCGAATTCATAGCTGTGTGTATTGGGGTTTTTTTCTGTATACTTTTTTGGTTTGAATTGAGAAATTTAGGAAGATATTGGTTTGATTCGTAGGTGTTTAAGTTAGTTAGAGGAATAGGGGAAAGTTAAGAGAGGTGTTATGTTATATGATTTATTACAATTTAAGCAATTTTGTATTCTATGTTTTATTTTATAGGTATCGGGTACGAAATATTTTGAAACGAATGTTTTAGAATGACAAGGATATTATACTAGCAATTACTTTGTTGCAATCTTAAGAAACATACATTTAAGTACAATTTTTGTTATCAGATTGTAATAAAATATTTGAAATAAATAAAAAATAAAAACAAATTCATGATGAATTCTCAAGTATAAAACCCTCTTTTCCCCTTCAAAACATTCCCAAAACTATTCTTTATTAAACTCATACAGATTTCTTGAAGATCTCTTGTAAAAACATGCTGATAAGGTTCCCCTTAAATATATAGATATTTTTATCTCTTCTCCAAAAGATTTTCTTTCCCATTGTGAGTCTTTGTTCTTCTATAAAGATCCTCAATTTCCTTATCTACTCCCATCCAATTATAAGTCCCTTCGCAAACATATCTGCCTGGGTGTCATCGTTCCTGCTCAAAAGAGCAAACGACTTCCTTCCGATCATGCAAATTTTGGGACACTGAAATTAGAGTGCAGGAAGACCTGATCCTTAACCTCTCTGAACCTGTAACCGATAGTTTCCTGGGAAAATCTTTGACCCGCCCTCTTGTAATTTGCGGAGATCCGTGATCCCCGAATGATTAGAGTTGGCCAAAGACACAAAAACTTCCGGTTTGGCAAAAAGAAAAAAAAAACGCAGAATAACAATAGCGGGGAAATAGGAAGCGCAGGATTCGAATACGGATACGGATTCGGGAACCTCAGACAAAAGATGCGTAGGTACCTGTCACTGCCAACGACAGATGCGTTCCAAGGATGCACAAGGATGCGGAAGCGTCGAATCAAAACAAAACTCAAGAAATGGGTATGGGAATGCGAGTGCGCAGAAAGCGGAAATAACAGCAGTCCCGAGATCCCGATTTCAGTTCAGCGCAACAGTTGTCCCTGCTCTCCCGAAATCACAACTGTTCTCCCGGCCTGTTTTGAATTTATTTCCATTTTACTGCTGCCTTCCAGCATGTTGTTTTTTGGTTTTTCGTTCGTCTTTCGGGTTTTTTTTCCAGGTCCGGCATGTGCGAAGAGCATTAAGCATGGTCCAAGCCCTAAGAAGGATGGGATGCTGCACTGATGCTGCGGTTTTATAATGTCAAACATGTGTCCGCCGAGCCGCCGCGCATGCCTAATGAGGAGATGGATCTGGGAGGCTGGAAAATATATGTATCCCAGGTCCTAACGGCAATCGAAATTGTTGAAGGCACATTTCCACATGATTCTGATTGAAAGTTTATGTTTGGGAGGGCAGGGAAAGAAGGAATAAATATGAAAGGAATGTGCCTTTAATTAATCAAAATTTATAAGAGACTTTTTGTTAACTTAAGCTGTTTGATGATTGAATCCATATAAATACAGACAATCATCAGGCTTTAACATACAAATGTTTTCGCCCTGGTCAAGATCTTCATCAGTACTCATTTATAAAGTTAATGGTCATCACATTTATAAAGTTTCAGTTTCTCCTACTCACTCCCAAGTCCCCGCAAAAAGAAACCTGACTCATCCCAAAGCCCAGCGCCACTTCAAAGCAATTTAAAGTCCACTCACAATTTGGTCATTTGCATTTGTCCAAAAACCACACGAAAATGGAGCAGTCCCATGCCATTGAAATGCCCCATGCGAATTTATTACGTTAAAAACCCCGGCTGCATGCCTGATTAAAGGCCAGTGCAGAAAATTAAATGTAACATGCCGAACAATAAAAAGATTGAATCAAAATATGCACAAGGAATAAATATAAATCGACCATAATAATGAGCCATACTCTGTCACAATCCAATTAAAGACAACCAAAGAGGCTCAAAGACAAAGAAAGCTACGCCAATTCGAGGCTGGGAAGCGATCCTGGCCAGGGGCGTGATGATAGCATTTTAATGAACAAATTAAAAATCAATGCCCGCCCGTCCCGCCCGATAATAACACGTACATTGTACTTAAATTAAACAAATCCCAACACAACCCACAAAATTTGTTGTGGCGGCCAAAAGGGAGTCCATAAAGAACTGTCGATCGAACACCGATCGTGAGAATGGAAATGGCGACAATGTCGAATGCCGAATGCCGCCGTCTTCTTCGCCTGCCTCCTGAACCCCATAAATCTTCATAAGCTTGTCACGTTTCCAGTGCAACAGCTACTCGTAAATATCTACCGGCTGACGAAGCTCAGGCTCTTCCCCCAAAAAATACAGGAAAAAACTTAGTAAAAGGAGGTACTAGAAACGAAGCTTGAATGCTCTTTAAGAAGTATTTATTAAAGAAAAATTATCTAAGAAGAATGCTCTAAAAACTCTGTGTTATATGTAAAATACTCAAACTTAAGAAAAATGTTTCCAGCTTATTTTTCTAACTTTTCAAGGAAACAAGAAAGCTCAAATAAAGCCTTGAGATACTTATGTTTTCTTCCTAACAACAAAGCATTTACTTAATGAAATTTGCTCACAAATAAATATACTTTATCAAAAGAAATTATTGTTAAATAAAATAATCTAACCAAGTGGGGCATATATTAGAAATCCTCCTCAAAAAGAGCATACCCGCAGAGCCACCAACAATTATTTTGACATCAAATAGCCGCTCGCCTGAACGAGAGTTTTGGAACTGAAGAAGCGCTCTTGGCAGAGCCGTCAGTACTGTGCTCTTGGCCTGCGACTCCCTTCCAGCTCCCCGATCGTATAATGGTAATGACAATGGCAATGGTAATGGTGACAATAGCCCGCCCCACACAACCCAGTCCGAGCTCGAGCCCGAGTTGGTCGTGAGTGCGAGTGCTTCTTGGCAACACGTAGGGGACTCCTTACCCCAGTCGAGATGCTTTCTGGACTACCGTTTTTTCGTGGCTGTGGAATGGATTCTGATTTGGCAGTCGGGACACGTGTGAGAGTCGACGTCTCGCCTCCTCAATTTGTGGGCAACGTGCAATAAAATTTGGTTGTAAAAGTTGTTGTTTATCGTTAATGTTTTGCATTTCGGAAATGCTTAAGCCGTCAAGCGGGCGAATGTGGAAGGGATTGGACGTAAATGAGCCAAGAAGTTCAACAACTTGTGCTGGTATTTGGAGCTTTGGTTGATTGGGAGTTACATTTAATAAAATAAAATAAATACAAACCTACTTTACAATTTATTATATGGTATTCAATTAAATACTTCGTTGTACTCGCTTAAATTTTTTTATCAACATGAAAATTTCCTAATTGTTTTCATTAGTAGATGCTTGTTATAGAATTGCTCCATTTATCTCAACCCAATTCTCACCAAGATTTCGCTAACGAGTCTATAACTTTCCTAGCTCTCCCCGCTTGGAATGTACTGAGGCGCACACTTGGGGAGAAATCTTTTCCCAGGCGGAGAGGCCGAGCCAATATAAAAAAGTCGACCCTCACCAACTAGTGCGACTCAGGCGCTGACAGGCCCAGTTAGTGGTAGCGGCCAATTGGTAAGCCAAACAAATGCCGCCAGCGACGACGGTCCACTCCACTCCACTCCCCAGACCACTCAACTCATCCGCGATTGACATCTTCATCATAAATAAAAGTGAAAAACCTGCCGCTACAGTTTTCCAGAGATCTCAATCTGAATGTGGCAAGTGAATGCCAATCAAGGGGACAAACAAGCCAACAGACAAGCTATATGTTGGGGCTGCAATCATAACAATACCAATGCCATTGACATTACAATTACAATCGCTATTACACTAACAATTACCATTTTAGCCTAATGAAGACGTGTCCCAGCGGAGGACAACGCATAATTACTCCAAAATATTGCGCCTGTCCGCTAATGGGTCGAGCAAATTGTCTGCAGCTCCTTCCAGACCCAACAGGTACACAGTAAGAAGTTAGATTATTCTTCAAGAGGAAGCTGTCAATTAGAAGTCAAGAAATTTAATGAAAATCTTGACTCAAAACTCTTTTTTTTTATTTACAAAATATTAGTTTTCTTTGTATGAAAGTTTTTTTTTACTGTTAAAGAGATTATCATTACAGAGCTTATAAATCTCTTTATATTTTGCAGACTCAAAAACTATAAACTTGAGAATTATAAGCTCCTATCAATAAGTGAAAATAAATAAGAGCTGTGCGTTTTCGAAGTCCCAAAAAAGTCTTTGAGAGATCCCTGTTTGTTTCTTTATTATTTGCAAATACAAGCATACAATTAACTATTAACAGCTAATTTCTCTGACTGCATTTTAACGTGACGCACACTTAATTATCGGTGGATGGCGTGGCACGCCCGCCTCGTTTTGGCTAGGTGTTAACAAATTCATTTTACTCGGCAAACTGAGGCACTGTAAAGTGGTAACTGGTTTGGTTTCCATCACCATCTCCATCACGTAGCTCCCCCCAAGAGCCGGAGCGTTCATCATCGCCCGCTTCCTTCACGGTGGCTCTATCGCAGTCACATGGCTCTTGAATCTGGAATCTTGGATCTGGTGTGCCAGGGAGGCGGCAACAGTATTTGCATGCTGATTAGCCTTCAATGTCAGTCTGGCCCCGCCAGACAGGTTGCACCTCACTTTCCCATGGGGGCCTGGGGTCTCCTGCTCCAATTTTCAACACTTTTGACGTGCCTGTTAATTGATTTAGAGTGCTAGCCAGAGCAACTCCATCTCGATCTCCATCTCCATGTTGGGCCTATGATTATAGAGCGCCACTTGCTCGTTATGGCCAACTTTGGCTCTGCACTGGCCACTGTAATGACTCTGTGCCGCTCAGGCTACTGCTGTTGCCGGTAATTGTTGGCCATTTTATTGTACGTGTTGTCTCATGGGGGGTTGGCTGGGGCTCCCCCCTTCGCTTCCACATCCCCACCTGGTCGGAAATGTTTGCCTAACTGCTCAATCGTGCAGAATGACAACTTTATTAGCAGTTGGTGGGCGGCAACAGCGAAAGCCAGTGTTTAAGTGGGAGATTTATTTGAAGGAAAAGCTAAAAAGGTAAATTATGGAATTTCCTTCTTGGAAAATATAATTCTTAGTAATTTTAAATTTAAACATAGAATATAGTACCTTGTATTAGTTGTAAATATTTAGAGTCACGCATACAGATATCTGAAATGATGTCCTCTAGATGCTTTCCTAGGAATAATTGTAGCTCCCACTTGAAGGTATAAATTCTACTAAACTGTACCCGCATTAGCTACTCTAGTTACCCCAGTTTTTCCATCTAGATTTTCCTCTGGCAACGGCACCATGTGCTGGAAATTTCCTTCATCGAGCATTCCGCGAAAACGAAAATCACTCCAGAGGCTCGGAGTACAGGGTCTGTGGAACACCTTGCAGGGTCATCGGATTCGGCTCGCCACCATTATTTTTTTACGCTCGACGGGAATCGAGGACATGTGCAAGAGCAGCAGCTTGCCGAGGGGACGACTCGGGTAGGTAGGTACCTATAGGGATGTGCAACAAATGAAACGAATCTCAGAGGGTCGGCAGTTGGTGGCCGGCGCAGCAGGTACTCGGATTGGACTGCAGGATCAGCAGAGTGCCGAGTGCAACAGGCTGTACTAACCCAAATGGATCCTTTTCATTTTTTTTAACATGCAGGAGAGATTTACTTTTGTGTTTTTACATTCTCTGTTTTGTTCTTGGCCCGGCAGCTGCTAGGCGAGAGGAGAACTCTTAAAAATGGTAGCACTCAGAACACTGCCAGCATGGTTCTAGGATCATTTTCTAGTATCTATTTCTGAGGATCAAACCGCCTGTTGCTGAAGAACTCTCTCATTCTAATCGTGCCCTGACTAAGGTATTCCTGTAACTATTCTGTGAGTTGGCCAACACCCAACAATTTAAAAGCGTCCAAATCATTATGGTAGCCATTGGGCATTTCCATGGAACCCGTCTAGATCGATACAGGTCTGATTTGTATTCGTGACTGGATTCCTTATGCAAATAAGCCAGTGTCTGGTTGGCCAATAATGAGTATTGTCTATGGCCAATCGGAATTTCAAGCTGTGACGGCCTGGATTTCTAATGGTTTCTCAGGAAGACTGAAGAGGTGACACAATAAAAAAATATATGGCCGATTCTTTGCTGTAAAAATTGCAAGTTTCCAGGAGATTTTTAGATGAGATTTCATAAGCTAAGAAATGTAAATTTCACTTTTCCTTTCTTCCCTTTATTATATGAGTTCAGCCCCTTTTGGAAATAATAATCAAGCAACAAAACGAATTCAGACACGACAACGGGCCATCACACTTATAAGATATACCCTTCCATACCATAATATTTAATCAACATTAACCAAAATTATATACATTCAAAGGAGAGCGAGCCAAAACAACTTTTTAAGGGAGAGCTTAAAAAATAATGCCGAAACTTAACGATTGGAATGTTTGCGGCATGATGTCGCCCGTTGATGCCACACACGAAAAATTACCAAAAAAATTAAACAGAGTACGAAAAAAAAGAAGAATACCGAGCAGACGCGAAGTGAAGCCCGATGGTCACCGGCTGCCCTGGTTTTGATTTACGTATCCTTTGTTTTGTCTGGAGTCGCGAAGCCCGTCAAAATCTGGCCGGCCGTTGGCAGTAGCAGCAGGTTGAGAGAGGACTATGTAATGTAGTGATCAGCGTGTGGCGATCGGAGGTTTTTAATTACACAAAACCTGCAGTTGACATTTTCGAGGCCCGGCATATGGCACGCGTTGGGGCGCAGAGGTCTACAAAAAACTTAAGCAGAGTTTGTTGACACTGGGGACAGCTGTCTCGGAATAGAAGTTTTGTCTTAAAAAGAATAAAAGAACGTTTGCATAAAGTTATAGTGCAATTTGGAGATTAATATAAGAGTTTTTAGAATACAAATTTGGCATTCCAAGGATCTACTTTAGCTCTCTCTCTCTTACATGTTTTTGTTATTAGATTCATTTCGTTGATTTAAAATTATTGCGATTCTTGGGCACCCATGTCTAATCAAAGGTGAACAGAAATATTACTGTAATCTGTTTTTTAACTTTTCAATAGTATCTATACATTAATTAAATAAATCAGCAATTCCTCCAAACATATGGCACGCTCTACATCAGTCTCAAAAATTAAATAAAACTCTGTTGACACTTAGGGCCAGCTGCTTGGCCTAAATGTTTGCACAGCTTAAAGTTTGCCGAGCTGCTGTGTGTTAACATTGCGCAAACATCCCGAAAACGATACATAGTCCTAGTCTTGGCCCGAGCATTTCCGCATAAATGTATTTCCTTTGTGGCATTTCTTTTTCTTTTCATTTCACCCCAAAAACAAGCCAAGAAGTCAGAGGCAAAAGGAAATCATTCTGCTTCTTGTTCTTATTCGCATTTCTTACTTCCACCCCAGGAGCTGTGACGACTTCTGTGTCCTTTTGTCCTGCCAGGAGTTATTTTTTCATTCCTTTGACAGACACATTTCATACAATGGCGTGGCATTGTGATGATTTTCCATGGCTGTTAAATTGATGGATTGCCGTGCGACTTTTGACACCGTACACACACAGTTGCAAGTCCCCCATGGCATTGATGTACTATGGAAGGAGCTCCTTAAGGATCTCCGAGAAAAATGTTAAGCAAGCATGCATAATGCTGGCGACAACTGTCACGGGTCCTTTGGAGCCTTCGGGTAATGGCTGATGCTTGAGTGACATTTACTACTTTTTTGGGGATTTATTTAGGATAGTTTTATGGAGGAGAACGTTAAAGTTGTGCTAAAGAGCCAAGAATTTGGCATTGGTATGAGACTAATAAAGAAATACGTTTATACTTTGATGTCAAGGAAACATAGCTAATATAAAATTCTCATTTTATGACATTTCAGATAAATTAAAGTACCATAAATTGTAACCCAATTTGCATCAATATATTTATAAAAACAACAAAAGACATATATTTTACTCCGAAAAACTGCTGTTTTATAATTTAGATTCGATTTTATAAGTTTATTCTTTATTATAATTATTAATCAACTGACATAATTATCAATTTACAATCTATTTTAAATATTTTTTTACATTATCCATTTCATGATTTAAAGTTCAGTTTTTATGAATTTCTTACCTTTAAATCGCTAACTATATTATATATACATACATAGCAATGCAATTTATTTTATAAATCTGTATACTGAGTCGTTTAAAGATGTCTAGAAAATCTTTTCATTTATTTCTTTTATGAGTTCCCTTTGATAAACTTTTAGATAGCTATCTTTTCAAGTTTAAAAACAAGGGAAAATATTTAAAATAATAGTAGGAATATTTGAAGAGGAATTATACAAAAATTGTATTTATATTTTTAAGTTTTTCTTAATATATTTCAGGATATGCCTTACACTTGCCTAATCATAAATTTGTATTTCTAGAACACCAACATCTGGCAATGCATCCTATGCAACCCTTTATTCTAAGACACTCTTGCTTCACTTGGCACACCAAGTGCACAGTCGTCCACAGATGTATCTATTTCCCCCGAGAAGTTTTGAGTTTCTCCACCAGGGAGATGGAGCGAGGCAGGGCGAGCAAAGGGACAGAGGGAGGCAGAGAGACGGCAGGGCCAGGAAAGCGGACGCAGCCACTTGAGAAATCCACCTGCACGACTGGAAACGATCTGCGATCTCCGATCTCCACTATGGCCTCCTCCTCTGCAGTTATAATTTTGGTTGCGTGGCCGGACTGCCCCGTCGTCTCGTCGCCGAAGCTGCTGTTTCTACTTGAGCACACTGCAGATTACCCGAGTTGAGCCCTTAAGTGTGTTCCATATCGGGTTTATCATTCGCTGTCATTGTCGTCGTGGCTACGAGACAGCCATACGCTTGACTGACCCAACGAGCGACGCGGCGAACGGATTAAATATATCATTTTGGTTGCTCCTTAATGAAGGGGTTGAGCCGAATTCAGTTCGCTCCGATGGTCAGTTGGTTGGAAGCTCTCTCGGCCAACACCTGAAAATTGCAGCTTACCCGAAAAAGTGAAATAAAAAAACAAATATAAAACGGAAACTTTGTTTCGGGGACACTAAATATGCTACATATATGAAGAAAGTCCTGCCATGGATATGGGGCTCCGGGGCCGGTAATAAACCCGAGCGCAATGATTGATATTGAGGAAGTTACTGCCCTGCGGTCGTATTACAAAGTGCACTTTTTAGGGGGACTTACACTGACGGATAAATACTAACCGAAGAAGTCTTTATTATTTATAAATTAAATAGCAAATATTTATTATAGTTGCTTAACGGGTACATAAGTTAGAGTACAATATTTTATAATATCATACAAATGCCAGAACAAGTCAGAGATAAATGCAAAATAATACCATAAATGAGTAAGTTACTATATACATATATTTAATTTAATAATACATACTTTAATGATTAATTAATGTAATTAAAAATTGCTTTTAAATGTTTGTAAGTTTAAACAAAAAAGTAACCGTTTATAATGCACCTTTGTTTTCTCAGAGTGTTGGTTTAAAACATTTGCATCGCGAGGATTGGGCTAATAAAGTTCTTAGCAAAGAGTTAACAATTAAACAAAGGGATGAAAGCTTACAGGGTGACTTAGGAACCAAAAAGCTTTTAATGCATGATCAGTTGAGAATCAAGAACATATATCCGAATTTATCCGATATAAGGTTTATGATTCTATTAAACAAATAATCAAGTAAATATTTTAATAACCTTTGCTTAAATGAACATGTTTATCAAGGGTTTAAACTTGTGTTTTTCAAATGTAATGCTATTTAAGCAATATATTTATAGCTCAGTAAGCCATAGGTTGTTAGTCGTGTATTTTTTGCGAAGCCTATAAAATGAGGATAAGCTGGCAAACCTTTCCCAAATTGATAATTGTGCTGCCCCTCTTGCACTTTATTCTGGGCCAACGTCTTCAGGCCGAGTCTAAGGAACTAAAGCGTCGCAAGGAGTCGGGTAAGTATATACATTTTTTACTTAATAAGATCGAAAACTAGAGTGCTTTGTCAGAGCAAGCTAATGCGCAGAATGTGAACATCGCTTGCCTGATGAGGCAATCGGAGAAGTTGCGAAAAACCCAAGGGGACACCCTGTACGGAAGGAAGTAAGCGCATACAAATTACCCCAAGCCAAAAAGTTATCGACATGCGTCGTTCGAGCTGAAACGGAAGCAGAAAGTCAAGGTGCAAACCAAAAATCATTACACCTGTTCACGAACACAGCAGAAGATGTGAGTGTAGAAAGCGTAGAAATCGAGTGGACGGTCGGTGGGGAATAAAATAAAATTTAACGCTCGTAGTTTATCTGCAAAGGGGTTGAAGAAGTTCTTCTTTTCGGTTTTCGGGGTTTTCGGGGTAACTCTGTGTATTTTTTTCGGGGAAAATTGGTCACGGTTCAGGCACCGCTGTTACTGTTGCATGTGACAGGCGACACAAATGCAAAGCAAATGAAAATTTTACTGCCATGATATCAGAAATTAATAAACTTAATGAGCGGCCATCTGCAAGTGGTTCCACTTGTTGCAGCTGCGCAGAGGATTTTGCACGAAATTGCATTTTAATTGTTTTTGTTAAATTTCATTTTCGGGGCGGCATTATAGCAGCTGCCTTTCTTTGGCGATCGGAGAAAGGTCTGTTAGGAACTGGTTTGCCTTTGTAGGCATTAATTAAAGTTATTATTTTGGGATCCAACAGAAGGGCTAAGGAATATAGTGACAGATGCAATGAATATTTAAAATAATTGAGTTTGATATCTATTTCAAATCTTGGAGGCTAATTTTCCAACTTCTATTTCGTGTGTTTAAAATACCTTTAGTTTCCTTCGTCCTCCAGAAAACTGATCATCATCATCAATATACAAATAATTATATATCCACAAAGGAAACCTATAACATGTACATTTTCTGGCTTTTATAATGGTACAGTATTTAATTTATCAAATTATGTTAATCTCTTAAGCGACCAACATTGGAAACGGTTTAATTAAGAGGGCCTGCTGATCTCAAGGAAGCCATTTAGATCCCTCGAGATATCCACCCCTTTTTATTTAAGTATATAATTTGCACGCCTTATCATCTGTATAACCCGTATTTCCCGCCACGAATATATTTTGCATTTTGGAGGGGATCAAAATTACGTCAGCGGGATATTACTTAATCATACATTTGACTGGATACTTCCCATACATACACACTGCAAGCTGAACGTAGGCAGAGCACCTTGCAGCCGAGTTGGGGGAAATCGAAGTGACAGTTGAGTTTATGAGAAAACGAACCGAGTGCTTATTTTTTGGCAATGCGTCAGTTGCAATTACAAGTGACAGGGGCAGAGGATATGACAGTGGGCGGGGATCGGCAAGCCGGGGGAATCGGAAGATCGGATCTGCTCGATGACAACCTGCAACTGTCAAAATGTCCGACAGTGGCAAAAACTGTCAGCGAGCGGAGATGCCGGGCAGAATGCGGAGGAGAGACAAATGTGACGCCATATAAAATCAATAAATTATGAATGCCAAGGGGCGGCGGACTTCCACACACCAGTTGTTGCATAATGTATTCTAAGGACGCCAAAAAGGAGTGTCGTCAAACCGGTTGCAACTCCATCAGGCCGTGTCCTTAGGGAGTCGCCCGATCACCTGCATTTGGCGTTGATTGATTTAGTTAGTCGCCAAAGCTGAAAAAAAATGCACACTCTCTGCCCTCGGCCGCCTTAATGAATTAATTAATGAAGGCCATAATTAAATTTGCACTTTGCTTCTGGGCCTGCTGTTGCATGTGCTAATTTATGAGTTTTTAATTATTTTAGCAATTAATGCTGCTTTTTGCCAAGGCGCTATAATTATTTCCTGCCAACAGGATCAACAGGATATGCTGCTCATTTGTCAGTTGCGAAGCGTTAAATCGAGGCAAAAAAAGGGCTACTTCCTTCATCCATTGAGGGCCCAACGAAAAACGAAAGACTCAGGCAACGAACTTGTTTTCAGTTTTTGGGGCGCCGAAAATTTAATATTTTTTTCCTCGTTTCTGTTCTTTTTTTCTGCAGCTGCTGGTACTCTTTATTTTTTATTTTTTTAATTATCAAAAGGCAATGTTTTCTCTGAGGCCCGACAATAGAAGCCAGCAACAGCTTCAGGTGCAATGCCAGCTCACGACATTGTTCCAATTTCCAGCGCCAATCGAGAAAAATTGTCAATTCCAAAAATCAATTGTCTGGAAATTTTTCATTTGCAGCAGGTACTCGTAGATCTCTTTTTTCGGCCTCCATACATACATTTTTTTTTTTTTTGGGGTGAAAACCACAGAGAGATCTTCTTTCCTTCATAGTTTTTGTCTCTCTGCTGCAGGTGGACAGCTCGAAATGTTCTCAGGCCGAAGTGAATGCCTCTGCTTGGGTACAGTTATAAAACTGTTTTAGATGTTATTTTCCTTTATTTTTTGCCTTGGCAAAACGTGGGAATTGAGTAGCCAAAGTTGATGAATAGGTTTCAGTGCCAAATAAAAACCAGGTGAAGCTGGAACTATCTACGAACAAGCATCGGTTGTGATTTTTACCATTTTGATGGGTTTTCAGCCAGCTTAAGTAGGGGATTTTATGTGAAAATTATCTTAAGGTAACAATTTATCAAATACAGGCATTTAAACTGAAAATATTATTTATTTGTACATTCTCGTAATTTGTAAATTTCCATTCCTATTTGCGGACACTAATTTCCATTTTCTTGCAGCAACATTTCCCATTCTCCCTTTCTTCCGATGTACAAATATTTGTGTTATGCATTAAATGGACTGTTTTCTGTTTGCCCACCTCACCTCCCTAGCAATTTCACTGTCCATAAATATTTGCCTCTCCGGCAGCTGCTGTCCAATCTCCGATCTGCAATCTGCAATCAAGTGACTCGACAAGTTTTATTAAAGATTTCTTAGGATTTCGGTTTTCTCTTCCCTTGCCTTAGCTTAATTGTTTGCAAATTAGGTAATTAGTTAATTAAGACGTGATTACAATGCGAGTGGCAAGGGCAAGCCACTACTCGTAGTGTTTCAGCTTCTCAGGGTTAGTAACCCGATTTGGGCATTCATGAAACCATTTTCAAATTCAAACTGGCGAGACTGCTTACAATTTTCCGCAATTTCGACTTAGAGATGAGATATGCAGAAAAACGGAACGGAAGATACAAAGTTAAAACAAAGCAGCAATAACCATAAGAAAATTAAGCCAAAGATTTGAAAACAATGAGCTTGAACAACTTAATTGAGACGTTGCGGCGCGGGCAGCTGAGCTGGCTGGCTGGCTGGCTTCTTGTCATCGTTAAGGAGTTAATTTATTTATTATCCACAGATTTTTACGGCTCCATTGTTTTTCGCTTATACCGAGAGGGGGCTGGACCCAAGAATAATAAAATATTAAACGGACGCTGTGGCAGACGGGAAAGAGCGAAAGAACCGGCTTTGGCTAATTAGGAGCTTCGAGGAAAATATATGTAACACCGAAAACCAACTCGAAAATGTTTCTTTTTATGGACGCTCATCTCTGTGCATGTTTCTGTTGTCTCCGCTTTTTACCGCCACTTTATGATGTCGAGAGATTTTGCACCTTATGAGAAAATCTCGAGACCTGCTGGCCATCTCCGCATCTGCGCAGCCGTCGACTTCGCTGCCAATCTTGTTAAACTTGCCTCAGAGCCGCATTGACACTTTGTTGCGCTTTGGCTCGTTACAATCCCAGAGTTTCGAGCGGGAAGTCTGTCTCTGCTCTTTTTTCTTACTTTTTTTTTTAGTTGGTGAGGCTGTGTATTTGAAAGTCCATTTGGCTGTCAAAAGTGTTAATTTTTAAGTGCCTAGTGAGAGTTTTTTCTCCCAAGCGAGCTCGGCTTTGGTCTTGGCCAAACAGCCACTCAAAGGCGGCTTTCATCTCAGAAGCAGCTGCCGTGTAATTGTGTATGTGCACCGGTGTGGGGCTTAATGAGAGCACGGGTTCAAGTGGCAAGTGGCTTGTCTATTTTTTATTTGCAGCATTCCTCGCCCCAAAAGTGAACTCATTAATTTGTTGCTCCAAAATGGGTTGCCAACTTGACATTTTTCTCTTGAAGTTTCCCCACTAACATATGTTGGTTATTGACCCAGCTTTTTTGGCATTCTTGTGGGTAATTAAGAGAAGATGTTTGGCACACAAATTATGCTTCAGATGTTTTTATATGTAATTAGAGTTTTGAAATATTGAGCGAAGTAGTGTGACATTTTTTAAACAAGATCTGCAATATAAGTATTTTTTAAATATCATTTTAAAGTTTTGCATCGCCATATAAAAAGGAAAACAATTAACCAAGGCTATAGTATTACAATTGCAATTACAATTTTAAATTTGTATATTCAAATTAAATGTATGTTTAATCGGATAATAAACATCAAAGTTATCTCAGTATCCTGCTCGCACTTGTACTCTCCTTAAATGGTTAGTTAAGTCACGATCCAATTTGTAACATTATACCTTCCAAACATATAATTAAATTCAAATTATTTCCTTACATATTACCTTTTATGCATTCTATTTTTCCATGTAGTCTAAAATTATCTTCAATCATATAATTTAAATACTAATTAGTTGTTTAAATGTTACCTTTCTATCTTGATATATTTATATTAGATCCAAAATGCCACTTTATCTCATTTAATCTTAAAATTTAAATACATATTAGCTGCTTACATAAAAATATTCTAACTTAATTCATTTATATTCTTTTATGATAAAGCTTGTTCAAAACTAACCTTATTTTCCCACCATAATTTTTCCAACCTTTTCATGCCTTTTTACTACCCCCAAAAAATGATATCCAAAAACCAACAAACCAAACCAAAGCAATTTACATATATTTATATGTTTTATGTTCTGCTCAGTTAATTGCAAATAAAATGTTGACCCCAATATTAAGCGAACAGGAGAGTTATTTCAAATTTCCGTGGCATGTGAGAACCTTCTTCAAGATGTACCCCAAAAAGAAATGTTGCCCTTCATATTTAATTATTTCAAAAATTGCATTTTCCTCCGTTCGCCTTTTTTGTATAATTTCACATACATATTTGTGGCTGTGTATCCCGGTGAGCGAGTGTCATTAATTTGGCCAACAGGTGAAGGGCATTTGGGTTGTGGGGGGGATGCAGGTGAGGTGGTTGCAGGAGGCCGAGCATGACAGAAGAATTGGACAAGTTGTAAAGGAAATATTTTGATGTTACCGTTATTTCTGTGGCAAGGCAGCGGCTTGTCCGCGCCGAATTAATTGATATATATGTGCATATGTATATGAAAATATTTTTGCCCGTTTCTCAAGCCACTGGGAAGAGGCTTATAAGCTCAATTAAGCGGAGTGTAAGCGTGTCCAGAGCTCTGGACTGACAGTACATGGCACTTAATTGATCAGCACATTGAGTTGCGTTTCAGCCAGAGTCCAGGACTCACTATGGCGAAAATCCGCAAACCAAATCCAAATTCAAATCCCAAAACCGATTCGAACGCATTATCATCTCCATAATTCAAATGCTGGCTAAGACATTGCATGACTCGGTGGGATCAGATAAAGAGCCGGCGAAAAATTGTTGGCCACACGAGCAAAAACCGCCGCACAAATAAATATGAAGAAAGGCGCAAATAAAGCTTTCCGTGGCCAAACGGTAGCTGCCAAATGCTGTTGACACTTTTTCCCCCGACTTTCGGAAGATAACGCGATGCCCTGGGGCTCAGCGTGAGTCACACTGACAGAAAATATAGGGATGAAAGGAGAATTAATCTGTATGCAAAATATATTCATATATTCAGGAAACTTTTCTTAAACCTTCTGATCAGCCTTTCATATATCGCTAAATGCGTACTTGGGAATGCAAAGGAGAAACAATCGCTGAATATGTTTACATATCAAATATTTTTCGATATTCTTTGACTATTTATAAATATTTTTGGAAAATCATGGACTTATTATTTATATCAGTTTTATATGCAATCATTTTCATTACATTAAATACTATATCTGTTAATTGTATTTATTTTCTTTAAGTGCTCTGACTCTGGCACAGAGTCAACTGCAATACCTCCTCATCGCTGATCACAAACGTCGCAGACGGCGTGAAAACTGAAAACCGAATTCTCGTACGGCGAACAAAAGCAACGCAATTTCCATCCATGACTATGTGGAAAATAGTTACGTCCGTCTGACGGCGACTCACTGCACAGCATGCGCCAATTTCCCAAGAAACTCAAGTCGAGAGGGATCCGGGCAGGGCTTGGTAAATATTTTGCCACTGTTTTGAATTTAGATTTTTTTTCTTTATTTTATTTTTTGCTTTTTGTTTTTTTCTGCTGGTATGTCTTTTGTTCTGCGCCTTGACAATCCAACTGGCAGATGCCACCGGTTGTCGGGGGAGTTGGAAAAGTAGCAGAAAAGTTCAAGGGAAATGATCAGACAGTCTTGGTCTAAATATTTCCTGTTTAGAAACCCACTTGGGGGTCCAAAGCATAAATCAGAGGATAGCTACCTAGCAACGGTAGGAGGTGTAAGATTGTTAATATCTTATAGTATTAATATTATTTATACTAGACAACAAATACTATTAGTAATAGGAAAATGCTCACCATTTTCTGTGAGCATAAAAGACAGAACTTAATATAAAATGCGAAGGGGGAAATTATATATAAAATTCTTTTGAAATCTTTTAGAAAATATACTAATCTGAAAATTGTGAAAGTAAAGTTTTCGACATAAAACAGTATTTTATATATTGCCTTGTAAGTATGTCAAATGAAACTCTCCTCTCTTCGTTGTCTGCCCCACAATTAATCGTTGTCGCAGATATTTAGGGCGTTCATTGCACGTTAACACCGGTGACGCCCCCAAAGCGTACCATCTTGGACGTGGCTCAATCGATTTCACGACACTCTCCCCTCCCCTTGATGCTCCTCGACTACTGCTGCTGAAATCCTGACCATCATTCATGGCAACTCGAAGACAATGCGTGGACATTTGCGCCTCATGTTGCTGCTGGCCCTAAGTTATGACCAACAGGCAAAACAAACAGAAATACTCGCTGCAGAAATCAATAAGGAGAAACGCCACAATAGGCCCAGACATTCTCCGTTGGTCTATTGTGCGTGTGAGCCTTCTGTTTACACTCGCGTCGATTGTCCCCGGCGGGCAGATATAGTAGCGTGAAATATCGCAATCGCAACAATGGCATCATATATTTTCCGAATGCGCATACTCCTCCATCCGTGTAATGTGTGTGAGTGCCACTCTTGATGGCCCGATGATGCATGGGCGCCGCATCTAACGGGGACCATCTAATGCCAAAGCATTTCGGACCGCCGAAAACAAAAGACTTGAACGACAAACTTGCCGCAGGGATTGGCCACGGTTGGGTTATTCGAAAGAGGGGTATCCTCTCCGAAACAACATATAAAAATAAACGATGATTTTAAATATTATTGTTTTATAAAAATATTTTAGGGAATTTGCAGATTTCACGAAAATATATCTTAAAACAAATATTGTACATGTTTTTAACAACTTTTTTTAAAATATATTTGTCACCTTAATTAGTAAAAGATAAGTACGAGAATATGATGTGGAATTAAGAGGATTGTTGCTTAGGGAATATATAATGTTTATCATGTTAATTAAAAAATAAGGGGAAATAATTGTACAATATCATAGTTTTGAAACACATTTTATTCGAGTTCCTTACTCTATTAACTTTCTTTAAGCTTTTTAAATATTATTCAATATTACCTACAAATTAATTCATCCATATCCGAAATCTGAGTTTGTATAATTTGCCAAGAATCTTTAATTTTAATAAATTGTAAAGAGTCAAATATAAAAATCAAAACAAATTCACATATTTCTTTTTAGATTTTAGTTATTATTTCTTGATTTTGAATTCCATGTTAGCTGCCTAGTTTTTAAGACTGCTAAATCAATGTTAATTTCTGCTCTATGATTTGATCTGAAAGGCAATGAAATTATGAATGAAATGGTATATGAGAAAAATTCATTTAGGCCTCAATTTTCTTCATGCTTTTTAATTTCTTTCATATTTACAGCTGGCAAACACAACTGCTCCATCTAAATCTAAAAGTATAAAACTCTTCGAATCGTCTTGCTATCACCCCGCTCTATCATTTCTTCTTAAAAGTGTTCCCAAGATTTCAACCAAAGTCTAAACGTTTCTGCAGGCTGTCGACCCTTTCACTTCACGCCACTCAAAAGTTAATGTGTACGTGCCTGACCACACAAAATATGGCTTAAACAGCGGCACAAAATCTCGGCAGACACAAAAAATCACACAACAGAGAAAGATTTATTATATTAAATGCACGCATTTAGCGCCACTTAAGACGCCACTGGAGCGAAGCAGGAAGTCAACATAATTCTCATCAATATCAATAATACTTTTTGTTCGGCTTTCGTTTTTGTTTTTCCCTCTGGTGCCCGGCCACTTGTAATGATTGTTATGTTTATATTTTTGAGGAGAGCGACGTGAGAGCTTGGCAGTCGCCAGTTGCAAGTTGCATGCTGCAGGTTGCCGGTTTTCCAGTGGCCAAGCGCCAGCGCCAAACTTCAAATGACATTGCACGGGGCGAGCAGAGGCGAGCACATCAAATAATAATACTAATAATAACCATAATAATAACAACAAGCAATTTCATAAAATGCTGCACGTCGAACCAGCTTCGATGAAGGTTGCCACAGCCACGGCAGCAGCTTTGGCATCGTCTTAGCCCGGCGAAGTCAATAACAAAAAGCCATGACAATAACAGCAAAGCAGCGGGAGAAGCAGCAGAAGCAGGCTACTGGCTACTGGTTTCCTGCATGCCTAGATACAAGAGGCAGGAGGCCAGTAAAAAGTTATTTTCAAATTGATTCGGATCTTTCTGCACTTGGACAGAAGGTAAAAATAATAATAAAATAAAAGTAATTCTTATGTGACTGCTGATGAAGATATATTAATGGATATTAAGGAACTGCTGTGACTTCCTCTGTTTCTGGTTTTAGTATGTCTTTAAAGTTTTAGGAGCATTTTAGTTTAAATATTAATTTATTAATTTGCCATTTGAATGTTGGATATAAAATGGAAAGCTTTCATTTATGATACAATTAATTAATATAAATAAATTATAAAATGTTCATTCTATTTTAAAATATTGTGCAAAACTTCTGGAGTAGTTTGAACTTAGTACATATTACCATTACTTGAAGTGTTAACAAATTTCACTATTAATATTTTATTTTAAAGCCATTTTCACCACCCGAAAGTACTTGATATTAAACTAAAAGCTTAACATTTGCTTGGTCATTTCCTTTTGGGCAATTTACCACGCTTTCCTCCGTGGACGTTCGCAATCAGTGTTCAGTAGCTGATAATTACATTTCCCAGTGGTTTCCCTTTCATGGGGCGTTTTCAATTTAATTTGGCCCCGGCCATCCTGCCAAGACCTTTCACAATCTGCGACGCCTGGTCGTGTGACTTTTAACGCACATTTTCAGGCACTTTAACGCCGCCGCCGAGCAGGGAGCACGACGATGCTCTGGTGGATGGTGGAGCATGGACCCCGGACAGTGACGGTTGCATTGACATAACACCTCATAATTTGCGGTACACGTTGAAGGCTACGGCCACGCCCCCTGCACACGCACTTCGCATGGAGCGACTTTCGCCTTGAGAATTCTCAAATTGCTGTTGCACAGAGAGAAAGCTTGAGCAATTTCATATTGCAAAGTCCTTTATACTTGTACGAAGTATGGAAGAGAAGTCATTTGTCTAACTTAGGAAGACTAGACCCTTTGACTGACAAGATGGGCCCTTGTCAGGATACTTTGATTAGTGTTTTAATAAACGATTATAATAAATAAAATCATTAATACATTCCACAATTTTTGTAAAATCCGGCTTACAAACTATATTATTCGAGGCCTATCAAAAATGTTCTTTATTTAAATTCTTTTCTGTGTATTCTCCCTTGGAAAAGAAAGTGTCATTATCAGCACCAACACTTGGGAATCGCCGGGGTGTCATTGCTGGCACTGTGATCAGCGGCAACTGAGGCACCATCATCACCCAGAGTATCCACATCCACATCCACATCCAATCTGGCCGGCGCTCGCCGATTCGGCCACACCCCGAATCGCTCTTACATGACCGCGGGGCGCTCACAGGGCCTCACCTCGCACTTTCTTTTGCGCGTGTCCAGCTGGGATCCCGATCTCGACCCGATCCCGGTCCCCATGCAGGCTCTGTGATGTTCACACTTTAGGAAAGTTTGGTTTGGACGCACCAGGGCCGTGAGGTGCGAAATCATTGTCGCCCGAAGTGTGGCCATCATCATCATTGCCGTCGTCGTCTTCGTCCTCAATGGCCTCGACTTTGGCAGTCCGAGCTAAGAGCCTTCTCTGTTGGACTTAAGTGCATATAATTTATATGGAAATTGTCCGGCCCAGTAATGTCATGCATTTAATGCTTAATTTATACAGATTTTTGCTGATTTTTCTGTTTTATTTTCGTGCCCTGCGCAATTTTCGGGGGTTTTTTGCTGCCGTGGGTTTGAGGAAACTGCTTCTCTGGCTGGAATGACTTGCTTGGGAAGTTCATTGCTGAAATAGTTAATTGTTCATAAATATTTTATCATATAAATTACGAATTTCATTCGCCATTCCCATGGAAACTCTTCTTGCAATCTGCCAACAGTCATTAGCTTGAGACGCTCTAATAAGCACAAGCCAAAAATTAAGACGAACAACAATGGGTAGGAATACTAATTTAATTCGAAAAAAATATGCTCTATCAGAGTTAGTTAGTTTATATTTTGAGATTAATATTAAGGATTAAATATTTACAAAGTAGATTAATATTAAAACTCTTTAAAGCAAAAGCAAACTTTCAATTCAATTGAATTATTTTTGTCGGTTTTTATTTGTGACTAGCTATGACTTCCTCACCCACTGTAGCACAAATTGTTATGCCCGAAAAATGTTAATAAAATCATAATTAGTTGGCAAGAAGCCGAGCAGAGCTGACGAGCTCTCCTGGATGGGCACGCAAGCCTTTCCCCAACGAGAGGCCGAAGAAAACTAATAAAAACCAACGAAATAATACTTAAATTAAATGCTAAAGAGAAATTGTTTACATTATTGTATTGTATTAGTTGGCGGTAATTATAATTCTGTGGGGAAAAATTGCATTGCGCTTGGCGCCACCTTGACGTCTTCGACTTGGAGGACTTTGACGGACCTCCAGCTTTTGCCCGTCTTTCCGATCCAACTCCAAGTTCCTCCCTCCCACAGGGAGTACGTGCTCAGGGTGGTGAATCAAGTTGCCAAAGTTCCAAACGGTTTCAGGCGTAACTAATTATGAAAACATGGCCGAAGGGAGATGCCAAACAAATACTAATTGGCGGCTAACGCGTTGTTAACTCTTAACTATATGCTGTAAAAATGAATAATCGTGTTATGCTAAACACTTGTGACAGCAGACCTGGGCATGTGTCCGTCTTCTCTATATGCAAATGCCGCTTCTCTATTTTTAATAGCTGACAAAGCCCGATCATCGTCCGAGATAGGCGTTCCTTACCCACAGATAAGTTGGCGAAAGGGCGTAAACCAAATTGAAATGTTTCATCATTTTATGGACGATGACGCTACAAGCTCAAGTTTCTTTTATTTTTGGGAATTCATTTTCTGTTCACACGCGAATAAAAACGAAGCAAATAAAGTCCAAGATGAACAGAAATACGAGAAATTTTAATACAATTTAATTTGCTACCATTTTTTAGCTTCCCCTCTCCGGTTGACATTCACATTTTCATTTCGCGTAATTACAGGCCAAAAGGGGTCTCCCCGAATCGGGGTCACACGACCACGTCCAGCTCCTGGGCACCGAGCATGCTCATCCAGTCCAGGTCTCCTCGGGTATAATTAGCCCCGAAAGCATATTTGTCAAGTTTCAGTTCGGGGACCTGCGGATCGTCGTCCACAGATCAACAGGATGCGATATGTTAATGGCGAGTGCGTTGCCAGCCTGGGGAGCGCCTCCGAATTGAGTAATTGTTTACTTGCGAAATGTCCGAGGGAGCTGAACAAATTGAATTTTGCCAGAGAGATGGGGTGGTCAACTTATTTAAAAAAGGACAACATTCGCTACAATTTTTAAAATTTTCTTATAAACTTTGTCAAAAAAAATGTAGTACGTGGGAGTCACATGTGAGAAAGTCTCAGAAATTTCTAAGAAAACCTTTTATTCTACTTTGGCTTCGATAGATTCGAACGGGTATTAGTAAAATCTTTAAATTTCCCACATTAACGAAATGCGAAATGCCAGATGTACACGACGAGTTTTACCAACTTAATTGACTTTTTGTTAACAATTCCGCTAAAAAAAAGTGGTAATAAAAACAAATGCTTAGAAAAGAATTAGCTCATCGAAGTCGCATTTAAAAATACTCTTAAAGTTATATTTATAATTGCCAATTTTGTGAAAATAATAGAATTTCGAAACATATTTATTTGCTATTTTGAAATTATTACAGAGTAATATAAACATCTCTTTGCTTAAAAATAAGTATTGTTGTCTTTTTAAGTGCTAAGATAACGATCGATCGATCCTAATGATTATTATGTTGCTTTTGAAGATAAACTATGGAAAATATATTTTAAAATCAATAAAAATTAAAATATAAAAAAAAATTGGGTCAAAACCCGTTCACATGTACAACATCTTGCGTTTCTCAATCTTAGAAATACTTATTAATTAGAATAGATATAGTTGTCAAAGGCACGATCGGGATATCTGCTAATCTTTTCTGGCAACAAAATATTTAGAAACCAATAGTTCCGTTAAGGTAATGCTAATTTTCTTAGATTATTCTGTTTTTTATTAACTGAATAAAGTAAGTTTCAATAAAAGCATCTCAGAATTTACAATGCATAAATAGCTAGCATAAAGCACATATCCCCTATACTCCCAACGAGAGTATATCAAAATCAAGCAACGTGAACCACAACTAAATTCAATAATGAACACATATCAATAAACACACGGCGCAGCTGTGGACAAGTGGCTGGCCTGGCTTTCAAAAACACTAAACACGAGCTTCCAAGATGCCCCAACCAGGCAACAATTTGTGCAAAAAAATAAATGCAGAAAAACAAACCGAGCGCAGCATGTTGCCTGACAGGAGTAGCAGGAGCAAAAAGCTACCAACAGCAGCTCTAGCAGTCGCAACAACAATTAAAAGAAAAAATTTAATTGATGCATTAAAGCTGGTAACGTGTTTTCCACTCGGTTCCCGGGCAAGCTTATTTTTTCCCCCAGGCCAGAGAGATGACTGCCCTGCTCCGACTGCACTATTTTTAACTGACTAAGACTAGGACTAGGACTTCAACATAGACTGAAAAGCAGAGCTCAGAGCTCATTATGGGAGTACGACGGTAGTGGCATGTTGTTTCAAATATTTACATTAAAATTGTTAGCATTGACTTGGCGGATGTTCCCACTGGGCGGTGGATTTCATAGGTTTCTTCTGGACATTTTCGGAATTTTGATTTGCAAGCATACATTTCTTAAAGAGTTGTAAAAACAAATGACTTAGACAACGAACTTTGGTCAGGAGAACGGCTTGGGGGGTCTTCGTGAATAAATTTTTGATATTCACAATCATTTTCATAATATTACCCGTATCTACATATATAATAAAATATTCGTAAGGTACTATGTATTGTGTACATGTTAATTTTCTACCTTAATTGAAGGCTTAAATATTTTCAAGTTACTATTTTCTACTGCGTTTTGTTTTTGTATGCTTTACATTTACATCTAAAGTATGTTTAAGATGCTATTTCTCCTGTGTTCCCTTGTTCATCTTGCATGCTTTAGTACATTATTACATTATGCATCGCCGACACTGACAACAGCCGCCTAAAAAACAATCAAAGGACATCTGCCCCTCAAGCAAAGTTCGCTCTACGCACCGTCATTATATCCATTATGCGGAGATATAAAAAGACGTTGACTTTGTCTAAGATAAATTGAATTAGAGACGCCAAACGCGCGCATTCATCATCCATCCGGCTTGGGGGATGGGGACACATGATAGATAGTCGCTGGAGGGATGTGCCCAGAGACCGGAGAGGCCTTAAAAAAGCCGAAGACGAAGCAGAAACCGAAGCCGAAATCGAGGACGAACCCTCGCAGACAAATAGTAGGAGTAGACATTTTAATTTTCCCGAAAAAAGAAGACTGCCAGATGAATGGCATTCTCTAGTTCTTTGAGGGTTCATCCCATCTCTCGTTTTTCCGTCTCTTCTGTTGTTCTTAAGTGGCAGGGAAACTAGAGCAGCCGCCGTGTTCTTCTTCTCGTTTTTTTAAGGATGAGCCCAACTCGAGGACTAAGCCGCTCGGATGCGTAGGCAGAGTATGAAAGGAGTAGGTCTTGGAGTTTCCCCCTTTTTGTGCTTCGCTTTTGAAGGAAATTAAATCCTTTTGCTTATTTTTTCAAGGTGTGGCCATGCAATCTGCACGGCGCACAGCTCCGAGTTTATTGTCTTGATTTATAGACCACGGAACATCTTGGCCAGCTTAGGTTGGCAGTAGCCCATAAAGACGGCTCCCGAAGAATGGCAGAGAAAGGATTCAAGTCTTGCGGCTTATTAGTTGCGCTGGATTAAATCCCGAGAAGGGATTGTGCCCGTTTCTAATTTTTTTCCGTGTTTGTTTTCAGCCTGCTGCGATCACGGAAGCAGCTGCATTCTGAAGGATTAACTTTAACTTTGAAGCGAGTTCACTTAGTTCCTAGCACAGTAGTTCATACGAATGCCTGCATACCACTGACCAGGGCAAGATATAGTATCTCCCCGCAACTTATCAACTGACGCCAATGCGCCAGGCTAACCTGTTGCCGGCTTTTCAACAATTTTCTTTTCCTGCATCCACCACAACAACTGCTGAGGCAGCCAGCAGTAGCAGACGACAACGATTGAAATGCTGTTTGTGATTTTTAATTGAGGAAAAAACTAGAATTTACAGATTGTCTGGGGAAACGAAGCGGAGAGTACCCTACCTGATCGGAAATTAATAAAAGAGAGACTATAACTTGTTATTATTCAAGGAAATGTATATCGTTAAACTAATGACATAGAAAGTAAAAAATATATTTAAATTCAATAAAATAATAAAACAGCACTTAGCTTTTTGAAATAATTATAATAACATTTGAAAATATGTTTAGAGTTATGTTTGGAAGAGGTTAGTATGACTATAGATAACGATAGCGGTTGAAAATGTTTTAAGCTCCCTGTTGACCAATTTAATTATTTCTACTAGCTTTATTTTGAACTCATTTATACATAATTTTTAGAAATATTTTTTTGTCACTTGCGCGAAATCTAAAACACTTTTAACAAGGGTATTAAGAGGAGTATTCTGTGGACCTGCTTCGATGGAGTTCTGGGATGGCTGCTAATTAATAAACGCATCGGGGCAGTGGGAGAAAGAGGAGACTGGCTGCCCGACGCCGCCGCAGATGCCACTTGGCATAAATGCACACTTTTAACATTTCTCGGATTCTCCAACTGCAGCGAAGACGGTCGAAACGTGCAGCTTTATGGCAGTTCTCCAAAGTCGTCAACACCGGCAGCCGCCGCCGGCGACTCAGTGAAGAGGGAAAAATGGCCACTGAAAGGAAAACAAGTTGCACTTGGAATATTAAGAATTGTCATATTGAAAAGTTAAATATGCCACTGGAGACCATGTCAAGTTGAAGCAAAACACAGCGGAAAGAAAACCAAGCCACGATTTTAAAAAGTAGGGTATAAACTCTTTAAAATTGATCAGTAAATATATATAATAATATTAATTCAAAAAAATATGGTTTGTTGATAATTAATGGTCCAGAAATACTACTTTGTCTTAGTTTTCTTGAGTTTTTATTCTTCTTAATAGCGAGTTCTGTCAATTTTTATATGATGTTGCTTTTGCTGTAACAAAAAATAATACGTAACACATATCTATATGTAAGATATGTATATACTACAGACTTTATGTTCTTTCTGGAGGCACAAAAACCTTTTTGTACCGGGAATCATGCTCCGTTACTAATTGCCAAAATGACAATGATTCCAATGCCCTTATGAGCTTCGCTTTCTCACCGAGTTTTCATAGTTTTCTTAATTTAATTACGAGTATGTATTATTTTATGCTCGATTGTTGCGCTAATTTCAACGCGTTGGCGGTGTTGATTACGACAGAAACTTGGCTAGACTTGAAACAAAATTTTTAAATTTTTTATTACACCTCTCATTAGAAGGTTTTTGTTTCCGCCGTCAGCAATTATGTTGCCGGCTGATCCGTGAATAGCTAGCTCTTTAAGGTCTTGGCCAACGAACTGGACGCCATCAAAAAGTCAGGCTAATTTGACGAGTGTCAACGGAAATGTTTAAACAGTTTTACAAGTATATTAATTTACGATTGAAACTGTCATAAAAACAAGTAAGAAAGCTACAGTCGTTCGTGAACGACTGTTATATACCATGTACCAA
>JAEIHY010010136.1:0-15000 GCA_018904565.1 Drosophila tsacasi
ACTTGTTTTTAAGGTTTCACTTTATTATTTCCAGTTCGTAGCGAACTTGACTCCTAATCTGCCCCTTTTTCCCCTCCATAAACCAAAAGTAAAGATCCAATTATTGCGGCATCGAAGGAGGAGCCTGAAGAAGGACAACTCCTTTTAACAAAAGGGCAACTAAGTAAAAGGAGCACGCGGCAAGAGCCGCTGAACTCACGAATGAAATTCAAAATACCTAATTTTATTACGGGCTTCGGCATCAGTGTGCTTTCAGCGAGAAATTTAATTTTCCAAATCACAAATTCTTTATTTGTTTCCACGAGCTGGGCGGCTGGGCTCGAAAGGATGGGTCTGCCAGAGGTCGGCGAGAGAGAATGCAAAAGGATGCGAAGGAGCCACTCGCGCCTCACGGTTTGCAGGCGGTTCTGTGTCCTTATTGAATTGCTGCAATTGGACTCCTCAATGTGCACATCGTCGTCTCGTCCTGGCCCGGCTTGTTCTGGCCTGGTTTCATCCGTTTTCCGTCTGGAACTCGGCAGGAAGAAAGGAAAGGCAAACGCAGAACACAAGAACGAGCCGGGGAAAAGCCATGAAAAATACAGTAAACCCGCTTTATTTTCACATTTTATAAATTTTTCCTTTTCGTTGCTCGTATCTTTGCCTTGTTTGTGGTCTGCCCAGTTTCAGCGCCGTTCCATCTCCGTTCCGCCGCCCCTGCCCCTGCCCCTGCTTGCATTCCTCCAGTCCGGACACCATTCCTACCGTTGAAAGGTAAAAGACACCGACCGCTGTGCAGCGGGAGGATGAGGATGCAGGATGCAGGAGGAATAGTTGGACTCTGAGGCAAAAAGCACGCCAAGCCAAGCCACGCCACGCCACGCCACGATATAAACTCGCCCGGCAGCCTCCGCTGACAGCAGCCAACGAAAATAGATATATTTCGGAGCATCTCGACGGGCACAAGGACGAGAAGGTGGAGGGGCGGGAGCCACCCTGCTGCGGAAAAGCAGGGGGAAAATAGCACAAGCGGCAGAGCGGAAACGGAAAAGAAAAATATTGTTTCAATTCAATTGAAGCTAAAATTGCATGATTGCAACCAAACCAGACGAGAGAGAACCGAACCGAACCGAACCGGATGCCAAGGAGATGGCGCATTGCAAGGATATCCCGCTCCCTTCCTTCCTTTCGCCTTCTGGCCCTCGCAAGCCCGAAACACATGAGTGGCAGAGTGGGAAATGAGCTACTAGAGTTTAAACAATAAACAGGAGAAAATACAAACGAGGGGACACTGGGTAATTCTTGTTCAAGGGTAAGCCGGATTCTTAGCTTAGTTGGAATACAAGGGTGGGAGGAAGCGAGTGACTTTAGATCTCTTAAGAGTGCTTTTGTATTCCATAACGATTTATGGTCAATGAGCTTGACTTACTCCTTAAAATGATACAAATACTGCAACTAAAACTAGTTGATTTCCAAGACAATGGATAATATTTGCTACTGAAATTCCATAAAATATATGCTTGCACTAAAGCCTAGACAAACTACTATACACCTCTCTTGATCCTTAGCACTTGGTTAATCGGACTTACCCGCAGTTAAGGACACTCAGTTACCTTTCATCGCCACACCGCAGTCTTGGGAGAGATTCATCGATGGTTAGGTCCTTTCGAGGGCCCAGGTTCTTCACACAATTATTAACACAATTATTTACACACTTTTTAACACACGATTATTAATACAGATGCGAACGCGTTGAAAACTGCGGAGAGACTAAGGCTGCCGCGGCAAGGCGCCACTATTTATAAGTGTGAGAAAAGAAGAAGAAGAAGAGAAATTGATCGAGAGAGAGATACAGAGAGTGAGAGAGGGAGAAAGAGAGTGAGAGTGAGAAAGAGATGGGAAATAGAAAGAGAGAGTGCTGGGGAAATAGAGAGTGAGACACATTTAGAGAAAGTGACATAGAGGAGAGAGAAAGAGAGAGATAGATAGATAGAGACAGAGAGTTAGATAGAGGTGGAGAATAGATAGAGGGAGAGAATCCCTCTATCTATCTCGCACTCTCTCGACCTCTCTCTCTCGATCGATCTCTCTTCTTCTTTTCTAACACCTATAAATAGTGGCGACTCGCCGCAGCAGCCTCAGTTCTCCGCGGCTTTCGACCCGTTCGCATCGTGTTAATAATCGTGTGTTAAAAAGTGTGTAAATAATTGTGTTAATGACTGTGATAATAACCCCTGTACTCGAAAGGACTTAATCACCCATGAATCTCTGCTAAGTCTGCGGTGTGGCGAAGAAAGGTAACTGAGTGTCCTCAACTGCGGGTAAGTCTGAACCAAGACTATATTATCCTATATCCTAAATATAAAGCTGAAAGCATCTATCGGTAAGCGCAAAAAGAATTTATTTATTTATATAATATAAAGCTAACAATTGGTTGTAAACTAAAAGCTAACTTATTAATTAAGAGCATTGGCTGCTATTGCCTACCTCTCGACTGGGTGGTTACAAATTTACATATTGATCTTATGGATTACAATTTTGTTTGAGATTGTTTTTATTGAGTAAGGAGAGGATTTTTTTTTTTTGGAGTTTGCTGTTGCGTTGGCTAGAAATTGGATTGGATTAAGTACTATCTGCTGCCAATGCCCAATCGGGGTAAAGTCTCCCCCAAAAGCTGAACTAAAACTACTTAAATAATTCGAAATACACACTAAAGTGCGGCTTCAAAAAGCCATCAAGCTTAGTCCTTTTAATATTCCAGACAAGTATGAAATTCATATTGACCGGCATTCAGGTCAGTGGCATCAGCTCATCAATAAATGCTCAGTCTCCGGCACATAGCTAAATTATGATGGACTTGGGCTCCCAAGTAATCTGCTGCTTACGAGGCCGTGTATCTCTATAAGCAGCTTAGGCCTGCGGGCTGTCACCGGAGTCTGGCGGAGTCCAGTCCAGAGCTGAAAGTATTCCGGAGTCTGGTCCGTCCCCCGGGCGAAGTCCTGCAAGTGTATCTCTGTGACAGCAAAGGTGCCTGCCTGCCTGTCTGCCTGAGTGCCCGCCTGGCCCCGACGTCCTGCCGGATCTGGTCAACTCAGCTGTGCGCGCTGCCATCTCATAAACTCTTCATGAACATCCAGCGAGGGAGGGGACAGCGCATAATAATGTTTGCATAGCTTTTGGGTTTTATTACTCGGCTGTGTAAATGCCAGCACAGCATCGTCCTGGTCGTTACACTTTGCTGCAGTGTCCGGGCCAGCTCCTCTTCGCCCCCTACACGGCAGATAAAGTGGGCTTAAAGACGGGATCGAACGGACGGACGCTGAATTATTTAAACTAGAAATCTATGAGTCCACGCTGCGTATGAGTAATGACAAGAAAATGGAGTCGAGCTTTGCTAGAATCTTATCCTTTAATATACGATGGACATGACCTTACTCAAGTCGGCTCCTTTGGTCGTCTTAAGGGATAAAGTGAGGCTAATTCCTGGTTTTTCTCTGTGCACCGCGCTACCTTTCCTTTGGCGCTTACCCAGTCCCTCATCTGGCCGCGTGACAGCGACAAGCTATTCCTGCCCCAACCCTCGTTTTCCTCCACCTCCTGCTCCCCATCAGCCGCTGCCGCAGCCTCTGTAAAGTCATTTACATGTTTCAGTCGCTGCCATCTTATCTGGGCGCTTGCTCGGTCGCTGTCTGGACGAGTTCTGGACGTCTTGGCCACTTTATGTTTTGCTTTTGTGCATTTTTGAGTTAATATGCTTAGCAGCACATTTTGTTGTCCCCGACGACATCGTCTTGGCCAAGGAGCAGCAGAGGGAGGAGCAGCAGACAAGCTGAGAAAATAAGGGCCACAGGACCTAGGACCCAGAGAGAGAGAGACTTCTCCGGGAGCTTATCTGGTCGTGCTTGTCGAAAATTTCTGGGGCTGCCTTCGCCTTCGCCTTCGTCCTGCGAGGCTCCTTCCCTCGCTTTAAGAACTCAAACATATTACCCTTGTACTTTTGCTTGTTCTTCTCAGCCATTTTTCTTTGGGCGCCCTTTGTTTTAGTTGGCCGCTCTTTGTTCTGCTTTGAAGTTTGCTGACTGGTCTTTAAGGACATTGGAAATTGCGGTCAGGACAATTAATTTCCGGTTGAAGAAACTTTGCTTCAGTTTTTTGGCAGCCACTCCCGCCGATCCGGCATTAGGTGGGCATTATTATTGAGCGTAAAGGCAAAGCGAAACTTTCCATCCGTCCCCGGCTCTAATCGACCTTGTTCTATCCTCCAGTCTCCTGCCTCCTCGTTTCTTTTCCCTATTTGCAAAATAAATTTCTCCTATCATGGGGACAATGAAAGTTTCGCAGAGTTTCGCCTTGGTTAAGTCCTGAGTTAAAAGGTGGCATCGTGGTTGGGGCTAACGAGCGGGTTGATATCCATCCAGACCCACCGACAACACTTATGCTTTCCACACTGACAGCCATAAGTTAAAAATCACTTACCTATGCTGTGGCACACGCTGCGTATGCTTAACAAAGTGCCATCAGGTCTTCATAGACACGTGGCTAACCTGTGCATGCACTGGGAATTATTTTGTTGTTTTGTTTTTGTCTATAAACTATAGGTTACTTTGTGGGTAGAGAATATATATCAAAGATGTATAGATTTTAGGTGGATTTTATAGTAAATTTAAAATGGAGCATAGCTCTATTTGGAGGCTCGATAGAAGGCCTCACCACTTTAACCCTAGACAAGGAGTGGTGGTTCTTGGTAGATTCCAAGCAGGTTATTTATTTTTATAAGATCCTTGTGTAGCTTTATGAACTTATTTTTTGTTCTTAAGCTTATTTTTCTTCCTGTTCCTGTTTTTCTCCGTGTAGCTTCTAAACCTGAACCTGTGAAAAAATGTCACCCCGTTCTTGGTGTATGTATTTAGCAGTCTAACGAACGCATTCACCACCGCAGCCCGCAACTACTTACCATATTCAGGCAGACAGAGAGACAGACAGAGCGACGGACAGACTGGCTGACTGACAGCCAGGACCCCGGAGTGGCAGTGTCCGTGTCCATGTCCAGGTCCATGCCTCTATCTGCGGACTACGTAGGCTGCTCATTAAAATTTCAGCTCACGTGCACAATCTGCACTTAGAGGACCCTTCGAGGTTTGAATTTTTCACATTTTCGCTAGCTCTCGAGATGATTTCTCTCTCTCTCTCTCTCTCTCTCTCTCTAGTTCTCTTTCTCCCTCTCTGGCAGAGAATGGAAAACTACTAGTACGTATACGCACTGTGGGCCGCCTAAGTGCTGGGCCTTGTTCCATGCACGCACTTCCGTGTGTGTGTGTGTGTGTGTGTGTGTGCGTGTGTGTTGCCTCAAACAAACAAGCATTGTTAAGGAGGAAAGGAAGTTATTTGCAGTGTCCCCGACACAATATGTATGCTGGCGAAACAAAACAAATTTGAACTGTAAAAAAAACACGGGATGTCCCTGCCCGGGCTGCCGCAGGTGCCGTTCTTAAGCTGGTGGGTGGTGGCTGGGGCAACTTGACATGTCATCAAAAACACATTAAATGCGTTTTTTACGAGCTCGTTTATCCAAACTGTCGTCCACCTGTTAAGTTCGGCAAAGGCAAAGGCAAAGGCGAAGGCGAAGGATAAAGAAACCGCCGCCAGGACTACGAACGGAAATTGCCGTTGCGTGGTAATTGAAAAGTTTGTTGTTTTTTTTCCTGCTGTTGGCGGCAAGGCTCTGTAAATTAGTTATATAATTTCCCAGCAACAAATACTGTTGTAGCAGCAGCAGCAGAAAAAGTAACAGGACATTTGACAAGTTTTTATAGCTCTTATGGCGTTTTCAAAACGGATTCCAGCAAATGATTTATATTTGCTATATTTAGCCGAGTCAGGAGCTAGTTTTTAGATTGGAATTCAGGGCTTAGAAGAGTTCTAGTTTAAGGAATGATGTGGGTCATGAATACCCTAAAGAGAAATCATTTACTTGAATCCTAAGGCCATCTTTAATGATTTATGCTTTATGGATACAATATCTAAGTTATTTATTCGTTTTTCTAGCACCTCTAGTCAGCCTAATTAGGCTTTAGTGGCAGATACAACCTCTAGGCTAGTTCCTGTAGCCATTGTGAGTCCTGTTTCCGCCACAAAAGTTCCGCTTAAATAGAAGCTGAGTTGTTCTCCGGAGTTGACTTAATTAAGATAAATGTTCAGCGGCAATTACCGTCTCAGATTTAAATAAACTTTTTCGCCATATGTGTGCGTTTGTGTGGGGGTGTATGCGTGTGTGGCAGGATGCCGAGATGTGCCAGGATGCGGCAGTTTCACAGTCGCGCGCCTCGTTGACACTTTGGTCATTAAAAGTGGCAGCCACAGGAGCGGCGAGGCAGCCAAGGAGCACACAGGAAGCACCGCGGGGGATGTCCAAAAGAAAAATTGATATAAAAAAAAAACATGAGGAAGCACCCCCTGTCTCCCTCTCTCTCTCTCTCTGGGACTCGTCCTCGTCTGCCAATATTTATTGTGTTAAAATTCACGCCTAGTTAGATCGAACCCCGGTGCCCCTGGAGAAGAGCGAGGCGCAGCTAGAAACTTTGTCCTTTACGCTCCACATAGCCGCACTCATTAACTTTCCTAATTGAAACTATTAGCGAGTGGCGGGTGGAAACGGGGGGTGCAGGGGGGAGAGAGCTCTCCCCATTTTTATTGTAATTTTGCACAAGTTTAAAGTCAAATGCGATTAAGCCCGAGTTGCAGCCAAGGATTTAGACTATCGCTCGAATGTGTGCAATGGAATTATGTGCTGACTGACATGCTTGCCAACATAGTACATCACCCAGAGAGCATCCTTGGGGATCCTTGGGTCGTCACAAAGTGCATCGGAGTGCGGGTGATAACTTAATTTGCACACACACTCTGTGACCTTCACGGGGAGAACTTTAAGTCTGAAGTTGAGTAATTATTTCAACAAAAATTCGAGGTAATAAGATGGACTTTAAAGTAGTGAGTCTTTTAAAGAAATTTCATTGAAAAATCCTTTGAAAGTCCTGAAACTTTGTTACTAGGAAAGGTGATTGGGATGCAGGTGTTCCTGGCCAGCACTTATACTCACAGGCCCTCAGCCTGGATCAAGGTGCTTCCATGGAGACCCCACTAATTAGAGACCTCACACAAAGTTGGCCCCACACACACACGGGGCAGCAGGACGCAGCTGCTCGCTGGCCTCCGGCAGGAAACTAAAACAATGCCAGTCAGGCAGCCAGGAGAAGACCAAGGAGCCAGGCAGAAGCTAGCAGAACTTTGGGCAAATGTTTGCCCTACCCACTGTGGACATTATTCAGAAATGCATGAAATTGCTAAACTTGCAGCCGAACGACACTCGCAGCTCCCGAGGGAGCCAGGGGTGCCCACCTGCAGCCATATGGAAATCGACGAGGAGGAGCGTTGGTGGACAGCGGCGGCGAGCATAATTGCATGAATAATTCAGCGTGCATGGCCGTAAACAGCGACACGGCCGACACGTATTACCCGTTCGCTTGACCGTCAATTGCCCATCAGACTGCCCCCATCCTGCCACTCCAGACCTGGTGTCCTGCCAGTGTCCGAGAGCAGGGCACAAAGTGCTAAAAATCAATGAGCCACTTGTCACGGACATCGCCGCGCCAGTTGACAACGTCCTGGGACAGGGCAATGAGCACGTGCGCGACATCGATGGTAGACAAGGAGCAGAAGGGAGCCCTCCCAAGTATCACGCAATTAATGACAGGACATTCCGATAAACACACACAGACACTCAGATACCCATAGCCAAGACCTCGTGTGGTTGGCGGGGGAGACGACGACCGAGAGACCCACTCACTGTACACAAGTAATTTGCAAATAAGTGAAGTCAACTTGTCAAAATCGAATTCCGCAAAGTGTCCCTTGCCCCAAGTACCCGCCTCGACCCCCGGAACTATGTTACATAAACACAAACAGGGCGGAAGGATGGCCGATTCAATATGCAGAGCATGTTACCAGCTGCGAAATGTACTGTCAAAACTGTCTCCTGCCTGGCCCCGAGCAAGGCTGCAAATGAACTTTTTACGAGGAGCAGAGGATGATGCCGGGGCGCAAGCCAGAGAGAGGGCATTATTTTATTTCGGTTTCGGCGAAGCAGAACGTAAATTAGGGATGCGCTTTTAATGCAAGCAGGACTTTGTCTCGCAAGGAAGTTCCATTGTTGCCATAAACCGCACAAGAGGACTCTGTGTGTCTCTCTCCCCCCTCTCTATCAATCTCTCTATACGTTTCTATAGCCCATCTATCTATCTGTCTGATTTCATTTATGCAAAAGTAGCATTTTTACTTCCTTCACCGACCCCCCAGTCCTCCTCCTACGCTCGATGGGATGTCGGAGGATGGCAACCCGGTGGATGGCAGTTTACTGCCGGGACAGCTGGTCAAAATTAACAAGTTCCAGCGCATGTCCCTGGCTTCTCCATTTCTCAGGACTCCGGCTAGGGCCTCTGTATATTTGTGTATGTTTGGGAGCATAAGCAATTTGTTGCAAACTTTCCTGCTGCCGGCCTTTGTTGTGCCTCTTTCTCCGGGCTCCTGCCGCCGCCGTCCTAGATGCCTCGCGCCAAGGCTCCTGCAGAAACTGGTGCGTGTCCGAGGGCAGGCACACTATGAAAAAAAAGGTATTACTACAAAATACATCATATTCTTAGAAGTAGAACAATAGGACAATGTTAAAGTTTCAAATTTAATTAACTAAATATTAAGAGGTATTATTTTATTTTTAAAATTACTTACTTAACTCTTTCGTTGTTTTATTGCTCTGTTCTGTTCTTTTTCTGAGCGATTGTTTCTTGGTAATTGTTTTCTCGTCCTGTTTTTTTGTTTGTTTGCTCGTCCTGTTTACTAATCGTCTTTACTCGTTGTGTTCACTGGTCACGTCTACTCGTCGTGTCTACTCGAAGTATACATTTGTAATCTATGAGCTTACTCGTTATCTTTACTCGTTGTTGAGTCGAATCTACTTTTCGTATCTACTAGCTGTGTCTACTCGTATTATTAAGCTTTGTGTCTACTCGTTGGGTTCACTCGTTCTGGTTACTTCTCCTATTTACCCCTCGAACTTACTCGTTATTTCTTTCTTAATCCTCTTGCTTAATATAATATATTCACAAAAAATGTGAGCCTATTAAACTGAATTTAAACGAAACCCTTTTTTTTGAGTGCTTCCGGCGACCTGCAGGTCCTGGCCATGTGGAAAGTGCCCGATTGGAGGGAGAAGGCACATCCACTTCCGTGTTTTTAGGGACGTTTGCTGGCTTGGCACAAAACTTTTAAAAGATCTTAAATTTCTGTTGTTTTGTAAAATTGATGAAGTAATTTGTTTGGTGATTGCACAAACTTTGCGTGTCAATATTTTTGAAAAACAGCAAAGTTGCCCAAACTTTTGCGCACAAACACAAACACACACACAGACACACAGCTGGACCCGACCATTGGTTTTCCCGGCGGAGGGGCAGTGGACAAGGACACGCCCCCCAACACCCACCCAGCAAGGCGGATTGGACTGGCCAAAGTCGAGTCTGTCTGGCCAATAAGCCGTTTGCATTTTTAATGACTCGAAATTGTGCAAAGTGCCTCAACTCGATCCGAAAGTAGGAAATGGACGCAGGATGCAGGACGCAGGACGTCGGCTGGGACAGGAAGCAACGGAGAGACAATTGAGAATATTTGATTTGTGTTATGCTTTTATCGCTCTCGCACCCTTGACCCCGTCGTGCCTCTGCGTCTCTGTGTGTCCAGTGTGTCCCCTGTCCCTATCCCTGCCATGTGAGTGAAGCTTTGACAACTTAAACGCGTCCAATTGAGGATTGCAAAACTTAATTTGCATGCGAGTGCAGCAGGCCATCTCTTAGGAGCTTTGAATGGAACGAATTCGGACAATGTCAGGCATTGTTCAGGTCAGGAATTTCACAAATTTACCAATTTCAATCTATTTTCGATTGATTTTAGATTTTAATTGATGTTTGGTTAGGGTTTCCAGGGGTCTCATTTAAAACGTAACATATTTTATGGCTCTAGCTGGACTTCTGTTGAGTTTCATATTAAGATTTTCTCAAGAATGCACAGCAAATGGCATCGCAGAAACAATTAAATTACAGCCCAAAGCCAACTAAATATAATAAACATTAAAATTAATTAAAGGCGACACCGGACAGCAGTTTCAAGAGAACCAAGGAAGCCAGTGTGGTCTGCGAGGAGCAGGCACTGGGGCAATGTAAGCCAACAAAGCCAAAAATCCAAGTAGCTCCAACGGCACCTTGACAGCAAAAACAAACTAATTTCCAACTTTGCGGTGCGCCAAGCTGCACTGGGGAAAAGGAGCAGGAGGAGGAGGAGGAGAAGGAGTGGCAGGACTAGCTGCAGCAGCAGGAGGAGCTGCCCACAGCTACCAGTTGAGCTGGCTTCGGTTTTGGCCTGGCCATTGATGTCTGGTTAATCGCACAGCAGCACAGAGCATGTCAAGGAGGAACAGGCGGCGGGAAGGAGGATGCCAGGACAGGCCAGGCAAAAGTTCAGCTGGAAGAAAAATAGTTGTGGCTGTCGATGATGCGGGACCCAGGCCCGGCTCCTTGGGCATGCCTTGAGTCTGCTTCCTTCCCTCCTCTCTCCCCCTCTCCATCTGTGTTTACTCTGGCATAGTTATAGAAATGTTATTGTGCGCAATGCAAATAGACTTGCCCCAGCGCGGGAGAGTCGCCTTAAAGCGCAGGGCGGGGATCCAACTTGAGCCCAACTTCCTGGCAGGAAGTGGGGGCATCTTAAAGCAATGCCTCCGCCCTGTGCAATGTGTGATTAGATTCATTCCGTTCTCTGGAATATGGCACATATATCGCTTCCGGATGCGCCACTTGAGTGTGTTTTTATTAAGTATTTATCAAGGAAATCAATATGTCGCCTAACCGATTGCCTCTCTGTCCTTCGGTCCATTCCTATCCGTATCTTGTAGCTGTATCTCGTAGCTGTATCTCTGTGCCTGGGCCTGGCTTCCGCTCATATCGAGGCATATGAAATCGAGAGCATTCACTTCCGCAGCCTCCGCCCTCGCACACTCCCCCACGGACACAATTGAAATTGAATAAAATGACTTTTCAAATTATTTGCCATACAGCAGGCAGAGGCAGAGGATATGGGAGAAGGGAGGCTCCGAGACAGCACATGGCGGTGCCAGAAGTGCTTATCTATGGCAAAATGTTAACTGTATGAAAGCCATAAACTGTAGATATGCAAAGCTCCCGCCATTTCCGGACGAAAGAAGGCTGAGAATACGTAAAAACAAATAACAATTTTGCGCTCAAAATAGAACACAAACAACACACAAAAGGCAAAGGGATGGTCTGGGTCTGGTGGTCTGGTGGGAGTTCGAGCAGCCTATAGCCAATCCCATTCACATGGGCAGGAGAAGTAAGCATAAGAAGGCAGCCAAGTATCGATTTATGCATATTAAATTACACGCACTGCCTTACCATGCTCGCTCTTGTAGCCCGCCTTTGTACAACAGGATACACTGAGGCGAATACTGGGACGCTGTGCCTGTCAATAAACACAGATTTGAATAGACTTAAGGCTAAGCGAGGCTTAAGGCTTAGTGGGGAGTTTTTAGCTTGAATGAAATGGGTTTTAGTTACTTCTTACTTCGTGAATTTAACAATTTTGCTATGTATTCTAAGAAAATTAAATAATTTGATGCTGATCAAGAATATATATGATTTATAGGCTCGGAAATGACTCCTCCACTGCGTTGTAAGCTTTTGACTGAAATTAGTATATAATACCATGCAAGGGTATAAAAAGGACTTGTAATCTTATCCTAATAACTTATAAAAGTAGGTTGCCAATCGCTGGACATATTTATATATAATCGATATTACTTTAGATATGATCAAGATCAATATATAGATTTTCGATATTTTATGCGGTTTTTACGATAATTTCAATATGATTTTGTGCACTTTATTTTGGTATATATATAAAAATCAGACTTTTCCTCTCGTTATATGTCCAGAGGTAGGACCTCCAACATATCTTATGCTTATAAAGTATACGCAATGTTGACTTTAAAAAGTAAGTTTATGGCTCAAAAATCAAGCTAACTGATGACATGATTAGCTATGACACTAATTTTATTTTTAGGACAATTAGCTATGACACTAATTTTATTTTTAGGAAAATTTAGAAAAATTTTTATTGCTGTTTCTCAATTATAAAATAGCTACATATTTCCATCAATAGTTTTGTTTTGCGTTTCTCTGTGTATCCAACGGTTTCGTGGGCCGCCCGGTGCTCCGCCAGAGCAATTTATATTTCCTTATTGGCCTCTGCGTGTGTATTTCTGACATCTCAGTTGATTCGCCCGCCTGCTCCGCCGCGCCCCTTCGACATCATTACCATTGGGATTCCACACTAGCGCCCAATTTATAAACGTTTGGCTGTGCGCCTTATCTCGAGCCGTTCCTTCTGGGTTCCTTGCTTTCCTCCTGCGAGGCCAGGCCAGGACACTGGGCGTTGCGTCCACAGAGAGAGAAAAAGGGCGAGGCTAAGGACTCGCGAGCTGCTGGAGCAAGGAACTGGGCGAGGAATGCCCCAGTCGGGGCCAGAAATTTATTTCAAATTGAAAATTCTTCTTAGCCCGATGGAAAAATCCATTTATGGTCGCTCTCTCAGTGAGCCAGTCGTCCGCTGCCTCATCCATCCCCTTCCCTCTCTCCAGTCCGAATTCCTTGCCGCGAAGTGCATATTTTAGAGCAACTTACTGTCGAGGCGGAAGACGGGGAATTGGGAAAACTATCCAGGCAATCAGGAGTTGACTTTGTAGCATAAGCGGCGCCCATAACTCACGCAATCCCCGCCAGCATATGGAAACGAGGAGAATCGGAATCCGTCGAGCGCGAGGAGGAGGCTCGGAAAACGTTCAATTTTCAATGAGCACTTTTCGTCGCAAACTGGAGTGGCAGGGATGGAGGGGTGAGGAAGAAGGGAGGGATCGGGAGCACCGCTCTGCAAAATTAATGCGCCTCAGCCAGGCGACTGGAGAAGGAGGAGGGGCCGGGTCCAAAACGTTAAGAGTGTCAAACCAGCGACTGACCAGGGAAGCTGCAGGACGATGTGATGGGTTGGCCTGGGGACATTTTGGGTCAGTCGAATCGAAGGCGAGTGGCGACCACGAAGCGCTCTCTTAATTATTCTGGTCACATCTGTTATGTAAACTGCGAGCGGGGCCCATAAAAGCCCCTAGAATGGCGGAGGCGGCGTCGCCCCAAAAGACAAAAAGACACCGTTGGGCGATGACGTGGAGTGGTGTGGCGTGGCGAGCCATGGCCTCCGCCTCTGGAAAAATTAAAACCGAAAGCCACGCACTTGGTTGGTTGGCCAGCCAGCCAGAGCCGGAACCTGTTCGGGTATTTTCCGAGCTCCTCCTGGCCGCCTGAAGGCAGGACCCGGTACCCATAAATAAGCAGGCGAGCAGCTCTCCCTCCTGGCGGCAGCGCCTTAATTTTTAAAATACTTTTGCCCCCGTTTGTGCCACGCCCCCTGCCCCGCATATAACACCTTTTTATACTGTATGGACAAGACATGTTCGGAGTACGTGGTCCGCCGTGAGCTCAGGAGGAAGTCTTGGGTTTTTGGTTACCTTAAGAAATTAGTTTCTCTTTGGTTTCCTTTTTTGTGCTATTCTGCTTTTCATTAATTAAAGTGTGACTCTGTAAAATAAGTATAGGGATTTAAATAATAAGATTTAGTTCACTATAAATAATAAATAAATCTAGATAACTATCATCCACCAAATGTCTATAAAACTACTTTGCAATGGGGATGTAAATATATTAAAATTACTTAAAATTTTGTTACAGTATAAATTTAATTATTTTTTTAATAAACAATAAAATTGATTCCTCCAAAACCTTCCACAAAATACTACATATAAATATTTTGTCTATAAAAAAAACCTCTCCTTAATGATATGCCACAGCAGTACCACTTTTTTGTGCCATTACTGTACCACCTGTTTTTTTACCTTCACTGTTAAAAGTTTGATGGTCACTGCACGGCGCCCCTAGGGCCGTGGCTAAGGTTGCTTCTCCTCGCTCTCCCCCTTTCCCGAGCAAATTCGCCTGTTAGCTTTTTTGCATTCTGCTCGATCCGCAGTTTCATCATTTGCGCCCGGCGGCGGCCTCCCAACATCCTGGGAGCAGCGACCACCTCATCCTCTTTTCTCCCCAGCATTCGGTGACGCCTGGGACATCTGCCTTGGGTCACTCACTCCCGCGCTGTATTTTTAATTAATGTTGACCGCAATTTGGGCCTGGCCCTGCTCTGCCGCCTTCTCCTCCTGCATCTGTTGCCCTTGGTTGTTATCGGGTCTTGTTTATCAGGACTTTTCGCACGGGGACGCGAACCCTTTGGGGTCGTCACCAGGTAGCGGCCGCCTTGGTGACCCTTGGGTTATTAAGAGATTCATAAAAAGAAGACCAAGGATAGAGGGAGCAAGAGGCAGGAGTGGGGACAACCAGTTTTGCACTTGGCAACGGAAGCCGTTGGCTGGACAAGTGCCTTTCTCGACGGTCAATGAAACCAATTAACTGTATTCGAAGCGAACAGAAGTCGTCGTGGCCAAGTAGGTCTGAGCGGCAGCCATCCGTGGCGATAGGCCCCATTCCCGTTCCTCTAGGGTCTCATCCTCCTCGAACGACAGATGGAATATCAATTACCTGCGGTCGCTGGCCCGCTTCCGTGGACGCGGACTAGAACCAGATGCCAGAGAGCGGTATAAGCAGTATAAGAGTCTCCCCGAGGAAACCCGTTCTGCAGGGACAACCGACCGAGCAGAGAAAGAACAACGAATGTGGCAAATGCGCTGCGCCTTGTGGCAAATACAAATACATTTCTCTCGGAGATTGGTTTCACACATTGTACATATATTTACTTAGATGGTTAACCATGGAGCAGCGCCAGGTGCCAGGAACCCGCAGAATCTTC
>JAEIHY010010149.1:0-21200 GCA_018904565.1 Drosophila tsacasi
CTTTTATTACTCCTAAGAATCATTAAATACAATATATATTTTTATTTTAACATATTCAATAAAATAACAGGGAAAACGAATGTTTAACAATCATTTTGTAGTAATAATTGTAAATAGTTGTTTTTTTTTTTTTTTGTTCACTGATTATTGACAGTGAACCTAACCCTAAAGAGTTCTAAAGCAACCTAGATTAATGTTTCTTTAACAATAAAATTGTTTAATTGTTAATTGTTTAATTTTTAGTTCCATATTATTATTTTTAATAGAAACAAATAAATAAATAATTTTAAAATTGCATTGCATACTTTTAGACACATTTTCCAGGGTTATAAAAACTCTAGAGAGTCTTAGAGAATCCTAGATTAGTTTTTTGTTTAACAAGTTTCCCCATTTTTTTTAGGTTAAACCTATTATTTTTCATAGAAAGTCTTATAAAAATCCCCATTTAAAGGTACATACTTTCTCAACTCGTACCAAGTCAGAGATTTATCTAGCTTTGGCTCTTTGATATATAATTATCGCCAGAGCCAGAAGAGGCCCACATGATGCTCCCAACCAGCTCTCTGAGCTGGGATCCGCTCTGAATGTTTGTACATTTTCGCCCCGATATCGCCAGTGTGTTTGACATTCTCTGAACCCTGTGTTTCCTGGTATCCTACTCACCCAGCCTGTCACCGGGCCTTATCACAGTTGTCATACGACAGGGGGCGGAGGGAGGAGCTTGTTTAGTTGTTCTTTGCATTCCATTTCGGTGCTGGGTACTGAGAACTCAGAACTCAGAACTGGGTACTGGGTACTGAGGGATTGAGGGACTGAGGGTCTGAGGGACTGAGACTGGGCTCCGCGACTCTCTCTGCGATCTGCTGTATTGTTTTGTATTTGGTGGGCACTCCACAGTCCGGACACTGCGGCGTGGGCTTCATAGGAATAGTTAGTAAATGTGAATGCCTTTTTGCTTGCTTTCAGATAAAGCCCCAGTGCCGTCGTCGTCCGTCGTCTGTCGTCTGTTTTGTGTGGGTGCCCCAAAGTCGCCGACAAATCGCCATTTGACGTCACTGGAGGGCCTTTGTTTACGATCCCAGTCCGAGTCATGATCATTAATAATATCAGCTCAGCTCAGATGGAAAGTTGGGGGGGAGGAAAGAAGAGCCAAGTCAGGCGACAGATGCTCTCTTCATGTTTCGCGGGAATATCTCCTAGGGGCTTTATGGCCGGTAGATATTGATACAAATTATAGCATAATAAACAGGAAATATGACGCAGATGGGAGCATGAATTAATTTAAATTGGGCCATTTTATTTATTTTATTTATTTACTTTTTGCCAATAATAACATACAAGCCCAACGAGTCATTGTCTTCATGTGTGCAAATATAATTAAATACGTAATGGTGTCAATATACAGATGATTCATACAAAAAGGGGGTATATTTATTTCTATATAAATAATATAATAATTAAGCTGCTCGAAATTAATTTCAAATAAATAGAATTTACATATTTGGCTCAAGTTTCAAGTCAGTTACGAGCTGGAAAATGCATTTTCCTTTCGGTTTTGGTGTAGATTTTTAAGCTCTCATTAAGAGGTAATATCTCTGGATATATTTATAGGATTTTCCATAGCAACCACCTGAATCATGCATTCCGATATCACTTGTCGACGGAAAGCGTATCTGGCTGATCGTCCAACAACGTTTACCATTATGATGGAAACGTGCGGTGCTATTTTCAATATACAAACACATATCTATGTACTTTTTGTTCTTTTTTAATAGCCTTTATGGCCTCCGTGGGTCGTGCACATCCGTCACAGTCCGATCAGCCCGTCCCAGACCCAGTCCCATGCGCAGTTCCATTTCCAGACCCATTCCCGGCGTCATATCTAATCAACACATCGCGACGCTGACTGGGGGACGACGTTCGGGGGATTCGTCAGAGGAATTGGAATCGAAATGGGATTGGGATTGGAATTGGAAATGGGAATGAACATGAGTATATTTTGACGCCCACTAATTGTGTGAGAAATCGATTTAGCCGCGTAATCCCTCTCTGTAAGTCGGATCTGGGAGCACTTCTTGGCACAATCCGTTGACCTTCGAGCAAGCGACCACTTCCGTTGACGTCAGCAGCTGCCGCCGCCCATCAGCGATCGCGGTGAAGATCGTCGCAAGTAAATTATATTGCCACAAGTCCCCCCTCCCCCTTCTTGCCCGCTTTTGCCACTCGAAAGCCACAAATAAAACACTCATGGGAATTAAAGACCAGCTTGGGTTACCCTAGAGAGCCGAGTCAAGCGCGGGGCTGATCGGTTATCGATTGTGGTGGATGCTATCGAACTGGAAACTCTTACTGGGGGATGATTTATCTAATTTATCGGCTTTGCTATCGAAATAACTGATATTTTCTATCAAAAGAATCGATATTTTTAAACAAGCAAAAACGGATTATTATTATGGATTATTTATTTATTGTATATTTTTTTGTTATCTTAAAAATAATTTTATGAATTTATCAAATTTCAAAATATATAATTTAAAACCGAAAAGCCTAAATTGTCAGCGTTTTTTTTTTTTTTATTATTTAAATGCCTTCGCTTATGGTACAAGATATCTAAGGAATCTATATTTTGGATCCTTAATTATGGAAACATTATTATTATGTCATCACTTATCAGGCTATTTATTTATATTTATTATTTGTTATTTGGAAGCTAATTTATGCAATTTGCTTTCGAATTTGCTTATCGAAACAATAGATAATTAATGATTATTTTAATGCTATTGGTTATGTCACATGCTATTGAAAGAATCGATTTTTCTTAACTTTAATTATCGAAAAGTGTCATCACTTATCGGGTTATTTCGGTTTCTAGAAACTGGAATAATCTAGTTAACCTATCAGTTTTATAAGACCCCGGCTGATGTCATCATTTATCGGTTTCTTTATCTGCTGGAATTTAGTGTCGCTGTCGATTAGGGTGTCGCCTATCGAAATAATCGGTAATTTAAGTCAATTATGGCATTGAGTGATCGATGCAGGTGAACTGACGCCACAAATGGAACCTCGCATGCATTTGAGTAAGATAATAATATTATCAAATACTTATCTTGAAATAAATGCGCGATTATCTAATAATTTAAGCTTTTGATTATTATATAATATAATAATGGAAAATGAAAAAAATATCTTGTTTAAGAATAAACAAAAGTTTATTTCTCGGTTTTTTCTCAAGTCTAGGTTTTCCTGGACAAAACTAAGCTTCTCAGTCTTGGTGAGTCAAGAAGCGGTTTGGCAGCAGAGTCTTTTAGATCTTCAGCTCTCCAGCTCCCAGCTCCCAGCTTCCAGGCTTCTGGTCCAATCCCAGTCCCAATCTCAGACCGAAGGCCCTTCGGAGTTGTATCTCGGGTGTGCGCAATTTGCGTCATTTGCTCTTGTCGAAGTGGTTGTTGTTTGGGTTTGGGTATCTGTTTTTATGTTTTTTTTTATACATTTTTTTTTTTATATACTTTCTGCTGGTTCACTGATTCCATGGCTGGTTTTGTTTGTTTCGCGTTTGCAATTTCCACTGAATTGAATCCAAGCCGTCGATCTCCAGAGATCCCGTGGTTGAGCACACAGAAAACAATACTGGGATTTTTCTTCGGAAAAATTGTTAGTGATTCAGAACAAGATTTGGGGTTTACTTTTTTTTTTTTAGAAATTTCAAGTTGTAATTGTAAATAGAATATTTATTTATATGTATTGTATTTATATGTACTTCGTATTTTATTTTTCATATGAAATAATGAACATAATTAAGGTAAAGATTTTAAATCAGTTTAAAAGAAGCCTAAAAGTATGTTGTATAAATATATTAGGGATTACTGCAGTGAAACAATTCGTATCTTACTTTTGAGCGACTTTTTAATGGCTTTCATCTCCACAAGGTTCAGGGCATGTAATTTTAATCTGTAATATAACTTTAAATTATACAATATTGATCCTCTTAAAATCTAAGAAAACAAACATTTTGTTTATTGTATTTTTTCTGAGAGGTTTTAAAGATTTTTAAATTATGTCCAAAAGTATGCTGCAAAATCATATGATTGTATAATTTTAAACCTCCTCCTTAATTGATTTCGATTTGTTGAGAATAGTATATATGTATAGTATATATATAGTATTTTGTATGTTCTATTTCCTATATAGTAATTTCGATATAGTAATTTCTGTATAGTATTTCCTATGTAGTATTTTCTGTATAGGCTTTTCTACATAGTATTTTTGTATAGTATTTCCTATATAGTATTTTCTGTATAGTATCATTTTTAATAAAGTATTTTCTCGCAGTGCATGGCAGCTTGCGTGCCAGCATATTTGTCATTCCTACAAGTGCAGGCAGTAGTTCCCCTGCCGCTGCGATGGCCTTAAAGGTTATGTAGTTCTGCTGTTGCATGTCTCCGCCAAGCGACACACGCGCCACCAACAACATGCGACATGCAACTTGCCACATGCAACACGTGGGATGAGTACAGTGTCAGTGTACACTGGCCAGCCAGGGTTTTTAGTTTCTGCGGCCCAAAACCAAATCGTTGTGGCGATAACCAGACTTTCCTGGTTTTACGATTACCCGCAATCGTAAAGCCAAAACAAACCGAAAATTGTTTGCCTTATGCCATTCCAGTTAAGTGCAGTTGCAGTATGTGCAGAAGATCAGGTTTATCAGTTTACTATACACTTTGATAATAACAGAATTTATATAGTATAGATTTCCCTCTGAAGAATTCTCTTGAAATCAAGATAGTTAAGTAATAAAACCCCAACACACATATCAATATATTAATATCCCATGAATTTGGCTACAACTTTATTTCGTAGTGCCAAAAATAGATGCTTAAAACTTTTCCATGCCATTCAATTTCAGTTAATTACCACGGCAATAAAAAATACACAAAACAGACTGTGAATTGGTTAATTTCACCATGAGAATCTGCCAGTACAGTGAGGCCTCAACTCTTCAGACTCTCCCCGAAATTCCGAAATGCCAGCCTGTTATGACAATTGTCGATAAGGCAAAAAGAAGAACACAAAAGCAAAATCACTTGTACCAGGCAATAGAAATCGCTTTCTAATATTAGATGGCCGCAGGGGAGATAACCGAGGAGGAGATAAAGAAATTGGATAGGTCTCCTCTCTGTGATCAAAAGGGCGGAGGGAGGCTGTAAACTACACTCGGCGAATATTGCCCGATTGAATATTGCTAATTTAAGTTCAAGGAAAAATCTTAGTTGTTTCCTGTTTTAATTAAGAATTTTTGAAAGAAGTATATGATAAATTATTTAACCAAGTCTTTAATTGATTTAAATTGTTGATATTTTCTTTAAAAATATATAATATATACTTATATGACTTCTTTAAAATTTTTAAGGGTTAATATTTCTTTTTTTCTATGTTTTTAAAAGGATTCTTAAGTAATCTAAGCCTCTTGAAGCGTTTTAAAATACAAAAATACAGCCAGAAAAATCTCTTAAAAATCTTAAACTAAAGTTGATTCTTTAACATATTTTTATGTGTGTTTTTTTTGCTAGTAGTTAAAAATATTATAAATATTTAAAAAATATATAAAATATAATATATAAAATTTAAATTCCTTATTATTATCGAAATCTTACTAAAGTTGATTCTTTAATAATATATAATATACAAATATTATAAATACTAATATGAAAAGACCCAAATTCACTATCATTCTGCCATTCAAACATATTTCCAATTGAAATTCATATTCAAAAGATTATAGCTTTTGGATTAGTTGAAAGTAAGTCAGATAGCAAAAACACTTAATTCTTCATAACAAGAGTCAGATTCCCATATCCATATCCATTCCCATTCCAATTTCCTGCCTCATTCCGTATGTATCTTTTCATCTTTTGCGGCCTTTCCACTCGGTTATGAGTCTCGGAATAGGTCTGGGTCTTCGGATTCGGATTGGGTTTGGGTTTGGGACTCCGTTTCCACATCTACATCCAAAGCCAGCTGCAAGCTGCCTGCTGCCTGCTTATCGGTCTAAGCCATCACAGCGACTCCATAAAACACTTAGTATAGCCCAATTGGGGGCGTGGCAATTGAGGGGCGGGCGTCAAGTGGTCAATTAATAGCATACAAATATACAAATATTGTGACAGCCGCCGCACTCTCGTCATAAAGCCGAGTTTCCCCTGCCCGTCCCCGTCGAAGGCAACCTGGTATTCATTCCAGGGCGGGGTTGGGGGGAAGATGGAGCGCTACCGATTCGAGATGCCGGTAAATTTGCATTATGCAAATCAAATGCCAGCGGCAATTTGCCGACGCAATTAGTCGCCATGTCGGCGGAGGATCGGCGACAAGGAGTCCGGCTTTGGGTTAAGGAGTCGCAGGTCTAGTTCGGTTTTATGCACAGCGAAAAAAAGAAGGTTGAATATAAATAATTCGAATTGTTCTTTTAAGAAAGTATAAGTTACTTCTAGGAAATGTTATAACAAAAAATATTAGCTAATGCTACTAATTCCATATTCCTTCTTTTGGTAGAATATAACTTTAACCAAAAATTGTTGCAGGATTTTAAATAAATTAAATAAAAATGCTGTGCAAAATTAGGTAACTGGAATTTTTTATTGCAGACTTTCGAACATTTGCGTTTATTATAAAACTGATTTATTTATGTATATATTTGTATACTATTTAATTATTTATAAACACCTGTTTTTTAATTAGAGAAATTTTATTGACAGATTTTCTAGAAATTATTTCAAATTGTCCCGAAGAGATAGTCACCAGATAAACTTATTGCAAAGAAAGTCGATTTCATACCCTCCTAAAATATATCTGAATGGAAAAGAGTTACATAGTACCTACTGTTAAAGCTTTTAATAAAAGCCTGTAATTTCTGTAAATCACATAATTGTGCTGTTAGGCGCAAGGCTGCTCACTGAAAACAGCTCTCTTCGGTCTCTTGTTCCTATTTTTTACGATTCTATTGGAAATCAACTGTTCTTTCTTTTTTAAACCGAAACAAATTTGACAGGAGGTCCGGGGGTCCATGTCAAAGTTAACACTCACATTTACACAATTTACGAGTAGCTACAATTTTAGTGGCTTTACGTGAGCCGCCAAGTAGAGCTAAGCTTCTCGGGTATACGAGAGACAAGCTAATTTTCTTAACCGGTGCTTTAACTGTCCGTCTAATTTTGATAGGAAGGTTAAAAAGCTTCCTTTAAATTGTAATAGCAAAATAAAACGACAGGAATTTTGGTAACTTAAACAATTGATGACATTCTTTTAGACACCTTTACAAAGGAACTTTGAAACTAAACGAATTTCTAGGGCCAACTGTATATATAAATAAAAGAAAATATAAATATAATATTATGTATACAAAATATATGTACAAAAAATATAGAATTTCAAAACAAAAAAATATGTAGAAAATGTGGCATTTCTCTGAGTGCATTAAAGGAGCTGTGAAACTTAACTGGCAAAGGGTCTTGGGCCGGGACTTCAATCAGCGTCATTATTCCATCATGTTGTCGTTACTTGGACTTAGATTTGAAGCTGGTTATAGTGGTGGTGGCCCGCAGGATTAGTGAGAGTTTAGCCTGGCCCGGTCCCGTCTTGGAGCTGCTCCCAGAGACCGGAGACCGAGAGATCCATCCATCCCCACCAGAAATGCGATCGTCGCCGATTCACCGATTCACCGATCACTTCGGTTCGGTTTCTCAACTTCGTTGGCCGCCTCGTTCGCTGCTGGGAGCTTTGCTCGCGGTCACATCGACATCGGTGCCTCAGTTGCCCGAGCGCCGTTCCAAAGTCAACAAGCAGCGACCCGATCGCTGCTCCCCGAAACCAAACCAACCCAACCGATCCGATTCGATTCGATTCGATCCGATAGCGTACCCATATCGATACCACCACCATTACCGGATACCATACTGCGATCCGACGCGAAAAACAATTTTTGTTTGGTTTATTTTTTATTTACTTTTTTCCCGTGTCGTGCAACTTGGATTTCCCAGTGAGTGCAGTGCTTTTTTCGGGTTTATCCATCTGCCAGAAAGTATATATAAAATATAATATATTATAAGCTGACCCTAGGGGCCTTAGCCACTGGCAACACACTGCAGACATGCAACTACCATAAACAGCAGTTGCAGTTGCAGTTGCATTTGCTGTTCGCGGTGGCAGCTGCGCTTTAATGCACTCAAAGAAATGCCATTAACTTGATATATTTTCTTGACATTTAATAATTAAATAATTAAATTTCTCGAGTGACTTAAAGCAAGTAAATCAGTTGAGTTTTAGAGCGAAAGCCATGTATCTTGTATTATATTTAATTTAGTTGTTTTATTAATTTTAAGCCTGCTGATGGTGGGTTTTCTCAGTGTGCACAGTGGAGCCTGGCTGCCAGGCACCGACAAAGCACCGGCATTAATCAGACATCGATAAACTTTGACATGCCAGTGCCAGCAGCCAAATGAAGCGATCTTCATAAATCACAGCGACCACGAAGCCATATAGCCATAAGTCCATAGGCGTAGCTACATATAGCCAAAGGGGGTTTCAGGCGGGGGAAGCGGGGAGAGATCAAAACGGGTGCACTAACTGGGGACTCATTTGATTTATGGGATTTATGGAGCTGCGGCTGCCCGCCGCCAACAAGTTAATTGAAAACGAGGCGTGACAGTGAAATTTGCCACCGCACGCCAACTGGGAAATATATGGCCAAAGATGTCCCGCCGATTGCAACTGGATCGCAAAAGGCACTGAGAAAAAAAAGAGAAAAAGGGGATAGCACATAGAATATATACAAATAAAATTGAAGTGAAAATAGTAACATTTTCATATCATTATTTAATCATTAAACTTGCTTCAAATTCTATTTTCTCTTAACAAAAATCAACTCTGCTCTGGTCTTCAATCGATTTCGTTAACAAATTCTTTTATTTTGCAACTAAAAATTTGATAAACTAATTTAATAATATGGGTTGTTGATACCTATATCTATTTTTCAACTAAAAATTGTATAAAAATATTTCTATTTCTTATAATTTCTTAAGAAAACCTTAGGGTAAACATAATAATTTTTGGTTACGTGTATATAAGCAGAGTTGCTGGAGTTGAGGGGACCTTCCGACGGTTTCCTTCTCTTTTCCCCCATTTTCTTTTTATTAAGCACTTTTCCAAATGTGCCACTAAACTGACAGATTTGGCCATAATAAAAAATTTAAAAGCCAAATACAAACCGCCGCACACACACCAACAGACAAACGGACAAACGGACTGACCGGAGTGTGTGTGCGGAGTTGTGTGTGGAGTCTGGAAAATAAGTTGCCAACTTTAATTTATTGTGACATAACGGTATAATCTGACATAAATTATTGATAAGACGAGCGCCCATAAAAGTACAAGACAGTTGGCTTAAGCAATACAACACAACACACACACAAAGCACACACAACCACAACACACACACACACAAGCGAAGCGGAAAAGCTGGAAAACTAAAGCGAAGCCAAAGCGCCGAGTTGGTTGGGTGGCGGGAAAATCGAGAAAAAGAAGAGAGAGCAAACTTTTCAATCCGGAACTCAACACGAATGGCGATTGCTCTTTTTCTATAAAATTATTATTATACATTTTTAATTAGTTAAATTAATCAAAATTAAAACAGCAAAGAGCAAATAGTTTTTCTTAAAAGCAAATATGCAATTTATATAAATTCATTTTCCCAAAAAAACATAATATAAAATATATAATTTTTAAAGAATATTATGATATATGCATTCCAAAATGTCTTCTGTTCTAAATGTAAAAATAAAATAAATGAATTAAATTAAACTATTGGCCTTATTTTTCCAGACTCTTGCCTTATAAATGATTTAATAATTAAACTGTTAAAATGTTAAAATTTTAAGAACGATATTAATACATTTAAACTCAGTAAAGATATTGTAGATACCTTATACATTCTTAAACAATGGTGATAATTTTATTCCAGACCTCAGACCTTCGAAATATTAAATAATTACTTCATATAAATATTCTCTTAAATTTAAATTCAGTTAAAATTCACACATTGAACCTAAGGGATTATTTTTCTACAGAACTTGGTCTTTAAAATAATCAAGAAAGATTGGTAGTATTGCCCTAGTGACACTTTTGCGGCCACTCTTTCTTTTTCTTAACCCTTTCCCGGTCATTTCTGGGCCATTAAATTGTACTTTAAATCATAAGTTATGTTCTTAAATTATTTTCTTATAAGAAAAAATATTATAACATTAAAATTTAGTAAAGATAGACAATACTACTTATTGCCTTAGTGGCAATTTAGCGGTCATTTTTCCTGGCCTCTTTTTGGCCATTAAAGTCTACTTACCCGTTGGGGAGGGTATAACAACGGGCAAAGGCACCTCGGGCCAGCAACAAATACCAGAGTCGCTTATAAATCATTTGGCTAACAACAACAACAACTGCAATAACAACAACAACAACTGGCAGGCCAGCAACTGGTCGGAGCTGCAATTGGAGTTGGAGTTGCTGTCCGTCGTCCATCGTCCAGCGTCCGCTGTCCGCAGTCGGGCTCCGCAAAAGTATCTTTTGGATCTATTATTTAACTTTTATGTGCGCATAAATGCGGCGATATGATGCCGATGACGACTGGAAAACTGGCTAAGGAGGCAGAGCCAGTTTTCCTCCTCCTCCAACACTCCAACACACCAACACCCCACTCGGCCACAGGAAAAAAATCGCGACCGTGTCTGCTGCACTTTCAAGTTAATTAACAAGAGACTTTTATCAGCTGTGCGATTAAGCGAATGCCACTTCTGACGCCCCAACTTCCAACTCCCAACTGTGGCTCCAAATCCTCCTCCAGAGGCCGTTCCCCTGCCTCTCCTTGGGCCAAGCGATCATCCACTCAGATAAGCGCCGACACACAACAAATTGTGGTCCATAAATTTGTGAATTTTGCGGATAGAAGCCAAGCGGAGATTAGATTCGGATTCGCATACAGATTCGGAATCGGATTCGGTTTGGGTTTGGGTTTGGGTGTGGAGGAGAGATCGCAGCGGTTCGGAATACTCAATATTGATACTGCCCATGCCAGGCGGAAAATGGATGGCTTTGATTAATTAAGGCTGGCGCATATTTCCAAGATACGCAATCGAATCTCGGCCAAATATTGATACCACCTGTCATCTCGGCCAGATTGCGCAGTGATTCATTTGGGAGTACTTTCTGGGTGCGGAGCTCGAGTGTGCCTTCGAGTTTGAATATATATAGAGATCTTTTCATGGCTTCAAAAGACTCATTCCTATTTGTGTTAATTATGGCCAGTATTTTGATATAAAGAAGTTATATGGCCAAAGGCAGAGGGGCTTGTCAGCTGATATTCTGTCTGAATCACTTTGTTTTGTAAACCTTTCTGGGTGGAGTTTGTTTAGATAATTGTTTTATGATGATTGGGCTTGTAATAGGTAATTAATATTGACAGAAAGACATACTTATATTTCACGTATGAACGAGGTTTAAGCTAAGTTTGTTATTTTTATGACTTCAAAACAGTTTGAGTTTGAGATTTCCTGCAGGGTTTCAGCTCATTTGTGCTTATAAATCACAAGAAATGAAGCCGAAAAATATGCCAGAAATAATTCCCATCAATTCCCATGAATTTTCCCCTTAAAATATAACAAATCTTAGTTTTTGGAAACCTTAAAATATAGTTTTAAAACCCCAAAGTCTTGTCTTTTTGATAATTCAAATTGTAGACATAAGACGAATCATAATTTTAAAAATTTATCCCATTTGCCACATTTACATATAAGTTTGTATGAATTAAATCAATAGAAATTTAGCGAAAAAGTATGCTAAAAAAAATCAGAAAAATTTTATCTTTAAAATATTTTTAGTATTTTAAAATCTACGCTTTAGAAGTGTAATTTTAAAACCCACAGAGATTTTTTCTTTTGAAAATTCAAAGAGATATGATTTTTTAATGAAATCAACAGAAATTAAGGAAAGAAGTGTGCTTAAAATAATTAACATTAATTTTTTACTATTTCGCCTAATTTTTTTATGCTTTTTAAATGGAATTTAGAACTCTTAGCGGTTTTATCTTATTAAATTTTTAAAAAGAGACTTGCCCCTTATTTTTTTTATTAAATAATTTAAGTAAAGTTAAAAAACAAAAACTAATACAAGAATATTCTCAATTTACTTTCAGGTATGTTGCAACTTCCACGTGGAATACGGGAATCGCGTTCCGATTAAAAGGTCAAGTGTTATACTAAATATAAAGTGGCAAAGGAAGAGCAAACGAAAGACTTAGGCAAAAAACTCTGCTGCAGCAGCGGCGGTGGACGGAGGACCAGGAGCGCCAGGGGCGGCAGGAGCAGGAGCAGGAGCTGGAGCAGGAGCAGGAGCTGGAGCGGCAACGGGTTTGGGAGTAGGAGTGGCAACCGCTAGGCCAACCATAGACATGGCCTTGTTTCCCTCCTCCTCGCGACCGCGGACGCTTATGGAGCAGCTGCTGGCCCGCAAAATCGAGGCTGCCGCCGCCTCGGGCGGTGCTCCCGCTCCCGCTACTGTTTCCGCTTCCTCATCCGCTTCAGCCTCAGCCGGTGCCACCGGCTCGGCCACAACCTCACCCACTTCGCCCACATCGCCGATTATGCCGCCAATGGCCAGCGGCGGCGGCGGCACTGGTATCAGTGGAGCAGGGGGACTCGGCCTGGGCCTGGGTCTGGGCATGGGCGTGGTCAGTCGGCTGCGACGCACCGACTCCCTGGACTCCACCAGCAGCCTGGGCTCGCTGGCCTTCGGCGAGGATGTGTGCCGCTGCGACGACTGCCTCCTGGGCATTGTCGATCTCTACGTGATTAGTGCCGCCGAGGCGGCCAAGAAGAAGGTAAGCGCCCCTCCGAAGCTGACAGCTGCGACATTTTAGAATACTTTGTCTTAAAGTTTTAGAATTTAATTTTTGGTTTTTAGTTTTCAATTTGAAACACGTTCCAAAAATAGTTTAAATTAAATTAAGCCCATTGTAGTATTGTAATTATCAAATTACAATTAAACCTTGTAATGTTTTTTGTAATTTTACTCAAAAGACAAGGCCGAAGAGCCAATAGAGATTCTTCTGCACAACGTCTTGAAGAATTCTCTCAAAAGCTCTTCCTGGGTGCTGATATTTGCTAAAACGCAGCTGAAAAAGCTTTTCGCTCAAAGACATGGGTTTCGATCAGTGTTGTCAAAATTTTGGCTTCAAAATAGCTGAATCGAAAGGCAACCATCGATATTTTTAAAAAATATACTTATATATATTTATATATTTATCCAGCTTTTTATAAGTAGACCTCGGAATTTGCATATTACTCTATTTTACATGCAAATGCAAATTGAAAATATGCAAAATATTCAAAAAAATGCAAAATATATGCAAAATATGCAAAATAAGATAATTTTTTGAAAAATTAAAGCTTACAAATATATTAACTAAGCTAAAATGCATTATTTGAATTCAGAAAACTGTACTGAGTTAGAATAGATCTGCATACTGAATTTCAATTTATTTAAAAACTAATTTTTTTGCAATTTTATTCCTTTAATTTTAACAATAAACCCTTAAAAATATTGAAAAAAATTCTAAATTTTTGTTTTCTACCAGACATGGCTAGATCGATGCTGATCAAGATGCTGATCAAGAATATATATGATTTATAGGGTCAGAAATGACTCCTTCATATTATTCCGTTCTTCTGACTGATATTATAATACCCCGAAAGGAGTATTGAGATTTAATTAGTTATCCATCATTTATAAAATAATTAAAAAAAAAATTAAAGCTTAATGTTAATGCTGATCACAAATATATATGATTAAACAAAAAATATGTAAAACAAACAACAAAAAACTAGCCAAAGATCCAACACTAATGCAAAATAATGTTAGACCGGTCCAGCCGGAAAGCTTTGCGCGGCGGTCCATTGACGTCACTGTGAATCCGTGAGAGCGGAGCGAAGAGCAGCCGCTCATGCGTAAAAGCGTGGATCGTGTGAAAATGAGATCGTTCAACTGATAAGCCCCACAGGGCAGCCAGAGAGGGGCCACAGAATTATGGGAGGGGTGCGCGGGTGCGGGTGCTCTTGGGTAGTGAGCGCGGAACTCGGAAGAGATCGCCCTCTCTCTCTCGGAAGATCGTTCTGCCCGCGGAGATTCATGTGACGCAAGACCAAGGATTCCCACGTAGCTTTTTTATATTTTGTTGTGCTTGTAATTTGTGCATTTAATAAAAGGGGGTTCAGCTTTCTCCTGGAGAAAGTTCGAGTGCTGTGACTCATATTTAATAAGGATCTTGTTGGCGATATTCGCAAAGTTTATTTCTTTTTGATTTTTTCAATATGACTTTGCGTTTCTCTTCAAATTTGAGCTGTGATGCTCACTGGTTCCCGTAGATAAACAATGATATGCAATTATTCGAACAACAGGTATTCTTTTTTGTTTGTTTTTGAACCCTTGAGAAGTTCACTAGCCCTATTAATGTGATACAACAACAAAGTCCATGTTAATATTATATGCTAGTTAATATTTGAATATTCTAATTTTAGAGAGATTTGTACAAGTTTTTTGGTTATTTATTGGGTTAAAACTTGCTTTGAAATGTGGTCTTAAATTTATAATAACGTTTTTTTTTTATGGAAATTTTATTTTCGATTTAAGTGTACTATACTAAATATTATGCTATAAAATAAAGCTAAATTTGTTCAGGAATGCTAAACATATTTTTTGAATCATGTTATCTTTTTATGGTTTTCAAAAACCTAAGTTTATGTGAAATTTCTATTAATAGAGATTAATTAATGTGTTTTACATTAATGGAATTTATTTTTACTGAAACATTTACTTGTATAAATTATAATTATGTTCGTTTTTCAATATTTAAAATTGGAAATTCTTTGAGATACTGTTTCTTGATCACTGATCACTGAAACCTTAATGTGTCTTTGTTAGTCTTTGTATTCTATGATTTATAAATTATATTTAAGGCTATTTTACTTAGCTATCTATCTTAGCCTTTCCAAGGACCTTTGTTAGTTTCTGATAGTTCTTGATTTTTCCTTTGGCATTTTCCACTGATCTGTAGGATTGTAGGATCATTAGCATTGACGTCACGAAGCCCGGCGGCGGCGGCCTTGGCTTCGATCATTAAACACCGTCATCGCGGGTGAGTCTAGGCCAACTAATGAGCTTTGTTCCCCAGAGCCGCCCTGCGTCCCCGCGGCCTGGCGATCTTCGCTTTTGGTGATAATTTCAAAAAACCCCCCGCCCCGAAATCACCACCCCAAATATTATTATGGGTGTTATCAGGAGAGCTCTCTTTCGCTGTGTGATGACTCTCCCTCTCTTGGGGTTTTGGGTTTCGATTGCATTTGGACTTGGACTTGGTCTGGGAATGGGGCTGAAACTGGGTGGCACTGGGTGGACTTGGACTGGGACCTGGACCTGGACTGGACTGGAAGTCGTGTGAGGACTTCCAAGAGCGGATGATGATGATAATGATGATGCTGCCTGCTCTCGCCCGCTGAGAGTGAGTTGTGTTGAGTTTGAGATTCGGTGTCGACGGCGTCGTCGGTGTGTGGTTTTTGGTGTCTCCGCTGTGCTGGTGCTGGTGCTGGTGTCGCTTTCGGTCTCGGTTCGTTTGGGGTTCCGTTTCCAGAGCAGCGGCAGAGTCGCGACCAGTTGAGCTTTTGCTGCGATCGCGTGCGGCTGGCTCCCGGGGTCTCTCGTCGCGTCTCGTCTGCTGTTTGTTATTGTTGCTATACTCCGGCTACTATATCATTGTTATTGTTATTGTTATTATTTAGTGGTATTTCCATCGTTCCATATTGTACGCTCTCCAAGCGAGCTGCGAGCCGTGCGAGCTTGTGGAATCTCTCTTTGGGCGCCAAGCCAATGCCAGAGCAGCAACAAAATATTATTATTAACCAGAGCTGAGCTGCTGCTGCTGTTTATAATATTTTCGGCATTTTTTTTTTTTGTTTTAAATTTTCTCGTTGTTTCTTGTTTGGTTAACTTTTTTTTAATAAATTAAATTTCAACGCTGCCTGTGCGTGTGGCTAATATAATTATTAAAAAAGTTTAAAGCTACCCAAAACGTATAATAATCCTTAATTAAATGTGTTTGTGTGTGTGTGTGACTGAGCCAGCAAAAATACTTAATTTTTAATTAAGGATTTAATTGTTGTAAAAATATACTACATAAAATGTTGATATTTTTTGTGGTTTTCTAATTGAACTATTCAAAAATATTGCCTTTAATTTTTAAGCCAAGAAAGTGCTATTTTATAATTGTAGTCTTGCTTATCATTAAATTACCTATTTTTGTTTGCTGTTTTTTGGTAAGTTGCTTTTTTTGTGGTTTTAATTGTTATAGTTTACACAGCAACGACTTTATTTACTGAACAAAAGCAATACAGACAAAAACATTAAATTTGTTTATTTTAAGATTTTACTAATTAAATAAGTTAAACAATGAATTATTAAATATTTTATATACAGAAAAATAAATTGAAATTCTTAAGTATTTCTTCTTTTCGACAATTTTTTGTATTATTCTTTAGAATATATTTCAATAATTAAAGTATCTAACTTTAGCTATGTTTAAAAAAATATTTAAAATTTAAATTAACTTTGACTATAACTATAATCAATTTTAAATAATTTGTATTCAGCTTTATCTGTACATTTTGTAAAGCCAAAAATAAATGGAACATAACTTATTTTCCTTTTACTTTCCTTAGCATTTATTTTCAAAATTCAACTGAGAAAATATTAATTATCTAATTTAAATAAAATTATTTATATTACCACAGTTAAATTTAATTTAAAAGCAAAGGAAGGTTATGGGAAAGTAAAATTGTTTGACATTTATTTTCTATTCAACAAATTTAAGGCTAAAGCAGAATAAAAATATTTTAAAATAATATTAAAGTACAATTCATATTTGTGTTTTTTATACACGAATATTTTTGCTCTCTATTTGCAATTAATTAAAATAGTTACAAGTCCCCCAGAGGCAGCTCTCTGGAATCTGCAGTATGTTGTTGCTGTTGTAAAAGTGTGTTAATTGAAGCACGCGCCAAATTCTCCCCCCGCGGAAAGAGATAGTGCCATCTAGAGAGAGAAAGACAGGGAGAGAGAGAGAGAACGAGAACTAGAACTCTTATACTAGATGAGGGAAATAGCAAACTGACTTTTGCACCGAAAATCCGAGTGTTCAGGTTTATGTAAACATTTACACGCCACAATAAACGACGACGTCAATGAGAATGAAACCCTCTTTGAACCCCTCTTGGCCCCAAAATTAGGTGCTACGCAATTTGGGAGCGCCGTCTACCTCCCACCACCCACCACCCACAACCCACTACCCACTACCCCGTCCTCCTACCCACCTTCTCGACGAAAAGTTGAATTATATAATTGAAGAGGCAGCAACACCAGCACCATCAGCATTTGCGTACGAACAGCGAATTCGGCAATTGAGGCTCATTAAGTTGCCGAAAATGGAACTGAACGCCGCCTTAATTGGCGCTTGATCGTTTCAATAACATCCGCCCCAAAAAGCCACCCACAATTCCATCCCCATTCACATTCACAGCCACCGCTCGAGAGTCCCAAAAAACATATTCGAAACCAAAGCCAAAATCCATTCTGTGCGTCAATGGTACACTGGAAAAAGTAGGATCTCGCCATATAATATATATATTGAGAGATTTTAAATATAGATAGATGCTCAGGGAAAAATATGATTTACCTGAAAACTAGTCATTAATTACAAATTTTTAGTTGTTTATAGGCTTCACTGTGATCTTTATTATACTGAAATCTTAGGAAAAAACATTGTTTACATATGGGAAACAATAAACACAAGGTTCAAGTATATGTGATGTAATATTGAGATCAAATATATATATTTATATTTTATATACATATATCATCTTTTTAGAACTCTTGATTCATGATATATGAAGTGCGATTTAATATCTTTTTGCATTCTCAGAAGATCCATCCATTCAATAAGTATTTATGAATATGAAAATATATCGACGTTAATCGATAGAAATTCAAGATATAGTTACAATATTTTTAGAACTTTTGGTCTAGAAAATAAACATTCTAGATCAACATTCAATTTGCTTTGCATTTTCAGAAGATCTTTAAAAAAAATACCAATATATTGGTTATTAATCGATATCAAGCGATATACGGTACTCAAGTCTTTTGAGATCTCCTAAGACCTAAAAGTTATAGACGTCCTTTTTTATAATTTTATTTAATTTTTTTAATTTAAGGCAAATAAGTTTTTCTAAAAAATACCCATTCCATAGATATTTATCGATAGCAATTGATAAACCCTAAAAATTTATCCAAAACCTAACTGCTATTGATGTCAAAATAAATTAATCAGTAAAAGCTAGTTGTAGCTTTGTTTTAAATATATTTTTCCTGCATAAAAGTTACATAAAAATGAATATTGAAGGAAAAAGAAAATTAGTTTTCAGTGCAGTTGAAAAAACAAAAACTGGCATTCAGCATTCAGAGAAACAGAGGCCGTTGAAAGATGGCAGTGGGGGGACAGGGCACGGGTACGGTGGCAAGAGAAGCTTGACAACGAACTGTGTTTACTTTATTAATTTTAAGCTTTTGGCAGTTAAAAAAAAAAAAACAAGAAATACTGAGAGAAATTGTTATGCGAATGTGAATGGCGGGCATTAAGCGCGTAGTGTCCATTATGGAGAGTGGGTGGCGTTTTGAATTTCGGGGAGCAGATTTCTAGGGGGACTTCAGAGGGTAAAGGTAGAGGGTTGCCAACTATTACGTATACGTAATAGACACATACACACACACACACACACACGTGCTATATACACTATATCTATATGCACAGTACATGCCGCCGTATATCCAGTCGTTATCGCCATTGTTGTAGTTGTGTTGTGGCTAGTGTTGACGGCATCGAAGATTGTACAATTGTTTTTATTAGATAACGAATATATACACAGCAAATTTGTATTTAAGGACGGATCGGGCGACGAAGCCAAGCCCCAGCCACATACATTTATAGCTACTTAGATTGGGGAATATAATGAATAGATAATACATAGACGATAGACATATGTAGATGGAGGTCTACATATAGTAGTTTTTAAAGGAAATGTAACAATTTAATATTTTGTTTCTGGGATTCTTATGAAAAATTGATTATAGAAATTGATTTATTTTACTAGATAGAAAAAATTAACTATACATATTTTGTTTAATAGAAAAAAGGGCTTCTAACTAGTACTATACTATAATAAATACTATAAAAATGAATAAAGGTGACACTAAACTATATTCTATATTAAAAGGATAAAGGAAAAAGCCTAGCCTACTATATACTATAAAAAGAATATATACTATACAAAAAGGATAAAGGAGATAGCCTAGCAGTATACTATATGCTATAACAAATGATAAAGGAAATAGCCTAGCACTATACTATATACTATAAAAAGTATACAGGAAATAGCCTTATAACTACATATATCTACATAATATAATATACTACTTAGTAAGGTCTAATCATTTCATATGATTTAAAATTTCACAACTATGTACATAGGGTTGCCTTTAGCCTAGGTTCTACAACTACTTTAGGTAACTTTATAAGTTGTGAAATCTATAAATTATCTGAAAGATTAGACTCTACTTGTTAGTATTATATAAATAAAGATCTATGTATTCTTTAGTTTAAAAAAAAAATCTGAAAAAAGAACTAAATAGTCTTGCCAGACCTTAACTTAACGTCCTTACTAAACTAATTAGAGTGCATTTATAACTCTCGCTTTGAGAGTAAAATTAATATATATAATATTCCATTAAAATCCCCAAAATAACAATAGGTGTTATACAATCTTATGTAAAAATCCAATATAGATAGAAAACCATCACAAAGCACTCCCTAGAAATCGCAATATTCGACTTAATTAATTTCGAACCTGGACTCATCATCATCTCAAGGCATTATCAGATGCTAGGCATTAGCTTATAAGATCTATGTAAGATCTATTGTAGATGTGGAAGAACCAAAGTTCTCCCAGGTTTCCGTGGGTTGTTGCTGCTGCTGCTGTTGTTGTTGTTGCTTCGTTATCGCCTTGCTGGGCGACGTCGTCAACATTTGCCAATGACGTCAAATGTTATAAAGAAATTTCAGTAGGTATATAATATGGCTGTAGATATATACATACACCTATATAGTGTATATATATGTACCACAGTCAGCTTTGTGCAGTGGCGTAACTGGATAGCCGCGCTCGCTGCCATTTCCATTATTATCATAATGTGCTCGATGTTCGATTTGGGTTTCTGTTCGCATCGGCTCGCCGCAGTTCGGTTCGGATGGATCGCCTTGGCTGCCCCACTCTGGGCGGTTTTCGGTATTGCGGTGGTGGCCACCATCTCCGTCCGCCCGTCAGACCGTCGCCATCGTCGGCTTGAGATGCCGCAGATGGAGCTGCGGTGCTGCCCAGATGCCAACACGCTCCGACAATGCCTACTTAGCCCCGTCTGCCGTTCGTGTGCCGTGTGTTACATGGCACATACACATGTATTCAATTTAATCAATTTTGATTGATGTGTGCGCATTACAGCGCGCGCTGTGTAGCGGTGCAACCAAAACCAGCAGCAGCAGCAGCCGCAGTAGCAGTAGCAGCAGCAGCAGCCGAAAGGCCAAAGGCCCCAACAGCAGCAACGAAGCGATAATACCCTGATCGAGGGTATTATCACCACCCAAGAACACTTGCTGTTAAAGCAGGTATTTGGGTTTAACCAGAGGTTAAAGTTGAAGTATTTTTCAAAGAACTATAGAGAATTGCACTGAATGTAAACTAAACAACAAAATTCATTGGCCAAAAGAATTAAGCTGATCTTGATTGGTTTAGTTTTGATCCGACTTCACTCGAACTTTTTCACTTTACTTCACTTTTCGAATTTCTGCACTTTTTACCAATGTTTTTCCCGCACTCCGTAGTTTTTCTTTCGCTTTGACCCACAACGATCTTCTGCGTAGAGATTTTTTCACCCCTTTGCCCGGTGGCGACGTTGAAGGAAGTGATTTCCAATGGCCACCGAGAGAGGTCGCTCAGCGGTATTGG